>MU565024.1:7970168-8004323 GCA_024362625.1 Silurus asotus | reverse complement strand
AGATAGATAGATAGATAGATAGATAGATAGATAGATAGATAGATAGATAGATAGATAGACAGACAGACAGACAGACAGACAGACAGAGTGGAACCCGGTTATCTCGCCCTCGTTTTTGAAGTGAAACCGCCAAATTCTCGCTTTTACTTAGCATTTTTTTATCGGTTATGTCGACATAACAAAAAGCAAGAATTTGGTGGTTTCACTTCAAAAACGTTGACTTAATAGGATTGTCAAGGTAACCGAGGGCGAGATAACCGGGTTTCACTCTGTCTGTCTGTCTGTCTGTCTGTCTGTCTGTCTGTCTGTCTATCTATCTATCTATCTATCTATCTATCTATCTATCTATCTATCTATCTATCTATCTGTCTATCTATCTATCTATCCTTTTCTTTGGACTGTTTATTCAAAATACTGAATACTTACTTACTACCCAGATGAGTCTGGTTCTTCTTGAGGTTTCTGACACATACCATCTCAGGGACTGTAGTTTGTCCTTCACCACAGTCACCATTGCATCAATCATCAGAAATAAATTTATAAGTAACTAACCTATAGGCATTAAACTTATCCATTCTTTTATTTTATTTTTTCACAAAATGTATTGCCTTTTTATTTACCATCTTTATCTTAAAGCTACTTAAAAAATACCCATTGATAAAAGCACTATACAAATAAGAAAATAATTTAACTTGTGTTTATCTATTATATATTGCCCTTTATTTCCAAAACCAAGCAATTGTAAATTTTCTTTTTAAGCAACTTTTTTATGCATTCTTATTTTTTTTATCTTTTATTTGGAAGCAGAAAAACACTCCCCAATGAAACATCAGCAGAGTGTAGGAGAATTTAGAGAGTTGGATGGAGAAGTGTGTTTCTCAATCTTAATTTTGATAATGATGTGTTGCTGTGCAATTGAACTTCCCTGACAGGGGATGTTCATCATAAACTTTTGAACACAGTGTCTTTGTTTCTCACTTCAGTGCTGATGTCCTTTGTGCATTTTTAAAATAAAAACCTTTTATCTGGATACATGGATATGGTGACACTTTCCTCATTTACATTAATTAAAGCTACATAAATGTCAGAGCTGATTTTCCTGACTCTGAGGTGAGCGATAGATGTAGAGCTGATGCCTGAGTTGGGAATAATTCAGCAGTGAGATTGTGACATGAACTGGATTTTTATTGGGAACAGTGGATACAGCGTAGAAACCATGGAAAAATACAAATATCCAACATACACATTACAGGCCCGAACAATTCGAATCCAAAACACTGAATTCTTTTTATGTTTATCTGGAAGGTAAGAAACGCACACATTGTTTAAAATGATCACATTCACAGGTTATACAACTGACATCATTGTGTGCTTTATTAGAATGTAGAAAGAGAATATTTGACTAATTGTAGTAAACAATAAAGTAGGAAATGAAAGTGTGTGTGTGTGTGTGTGTGTGTGTGTGAGAGAGAGAGAGACAGAGAAAGAGAGAAGAGGATGATGTGTACATCAGGAGATTATAATTAGTGTTATAACTGTGCTAAAACCACATGACTGCCTTATGGCAGTACATGTGATTTATCTGGAATGTAGTGAATAAATCTGATCAGATTTTTCACCAACACACTACATCTAATCTCGGCTCTGTCCCAAATTCTACAGAGCACAGGCTCTGTTCTAATAAGACTTCCTGTTTTTCAGAGTTCATGTTTGTGTTACCCAGAACTGTACGTAAGAACAGATCACACGCAGAGTGACGCTGGAATGGATATAAAGAGTCTGAAGTAAAATTACGTTGGACATATTTTACTAACCACCAGGATGTGGTTTAATCTACTTCTCTGATTTAAAGGACACTGACAGAAGGGAAAAAACTGTAAAACACTTTGGGATCTGTGGGAAATTTGAGCCCACAGATATGCAATGCATTCTTTTTTGCATATTCATTATATCTCATATGTTCCCTAATTTAACTAAATGCCATAGTTATTAAATGTTCCCTAGTTTCCTGAATTCTGATTTCCTGTCTCGGTCTGTTCCTATAGTGTCTTAATTTTTGAGATGTGGCCCAATTATTGAAAAATATTTACAACAGAGGATCTGTTCCAGTCACTAGAGTTCAGCACTATATGGTGTTCTTACTACAATATCCCAAAATGGCATATTCTTCCTTGGTGGTGGTTATCTGCTGTTGTAGTGCAAATAGTGCGTGTTCTCGGTATGTATTACCCACGATGCCTTGCTAATAAAGATTCTGATGTCAGTCTGCAGGTTAGACATTAAGTGTAATTAGCACTATGGTGGTAAACACCAGCGTTTGGGACACGCCCCTATTTCTTCAGCAGTGGTTAATGGTGATTGAGTCGAACACAGCAGCGCCAGTGGATTGCTCTGTTAGGTCATGGATGGCAGTGTTTTCTTTCCTTACAACTAAGACTACAAGATTTTCTGTCTTAAAAAAAAAAAGAATTAAAAAAATGTTCTGTGACATGTGGAAGTCTGGTCAGGATTAGCGTCTGTTATCTCTGTAGCATTCTTTAAACACACTTACGCACGCACATACACAAACACACACATACAGAGGTTAGTGTTAATTGGACGATGGTCTCCTCTTGTAGGTGGAGTACAACCTTGTGTTCATCGACGCTGTGACTGAATGGTTTTTAACGGAAAAAGCCGAGTTTCTCCCTCAGCCACTCCTCCGTTAGATCCTCTGTGTTCCTGATTTCAAACACCTGCATCGCACACACACACACACACACACACACACACACACACACACACACACACACACACAATAAGAGCGTGTACACAGTTATCCAGGTACATCTGATTCATTATTACTGATCCTGGATCTGTCTTCATCTCTACACATCATTTTCATAAGTTTGCTCTTACTAAATCATCTCACCATCATCATCGTGTTACAAGTGTGGGAGGATTTTAATTACACAGTCGCTCAAACTATCAAATTCTATGATGAAATTAAGACCAAGAGCTACCTCTGCTGCAGAGGATAAATTTATTAGAATTACCAGCCTCAGGCACCACTGATTAGGCCTCATATTCGAGCCCATGTAAATGCTTCTCAGAGTTCATGGGCCAGGAAAAATGGAAACATCCACTATTCAGCGTGGGTCAGGATTTCAAAGCCCAATAGTGACAAAGAAACCGTTTCTTTTTATTAGCAAAAAGCAGAAAAGATTTGCTTGGGCCAAGAAACACAAGGAATCAACATTTGAACAGTGGAAAATGGCACTGTCCAAATTTAGAATTTTTTCTAACTGCCTGGGTTATTTAACACATTTTTGTTTACTACATAATTTCAAGTGTCCTTTTATAGTTTGGATTCTTTAGTATGTACAATGTTGAAAAAAGAAAAAAAAAAAAACCACTGAAGCAGGTGTCTCTTTTTTTTATTTATTTTTTTATTTTTTTATTTAAACTAGTATTGGTATATTGTTTATAGTCAAACCTCAATGCAATAATTAATTATACATATTACAACTTTTGCCACGGCAGGGCCCCTGAGTGAGGCCTCTAAACCTCACCTGCTCATGTGTGTAAAGGTGATCATTGTTAAATGAGATAGTTAAATGAAATAATCGCTCTTGATCAGAGCTTCTACCACATGTGGAAGTAAATACATTCTTATAAAACATGTTTTGTGTGAACATGGAAGTGTATGTGCATGTTTTAGCACTAACCTTGGTCAGTTCCACAGTCTGCACCAGTTTGTTTTTGCTTCCAGCATACATCATCTGCTGCTCTGGTTTACAGCCTGACATACACACACAGCCAATCAAAGACATGCTATAGAAGCAAAGGCAGTGTTTGGATGTGTTCTTTGAGTGAGTTAGTGAGTGAATATATATATATATATATATATGTGTGTGTGTGTGTGTGTGCGTGTGTGTATGTGTGTGTGTATGTGTGTATGTGTGTGTGTTTACCAACTGGGCTGGAGAAAATGAAGCAGAGGGGATATGACACTCGGCCATCATCATGCTGGTATTTATAACTATACACTAAAAATGTGCTCATGTTAAGGAGCCACTGCACACTGTGTCTGCGTGTGTGTGCATGTTAAAAAAAGTAATAAAGGATATCTGGGCTGTCTCTCAGGCAGTTCGTCCTTCAGCTCATCAGGAGAAATGTCCTATAGCCAACCACACACACACACACACACACACGCACACATACACTTGTTACATTAACTCATTTCGATTGCATGTTGAAAATGAAGCTGCTGAGTGGTCAGCTAATGTGTGACATTGCCAGCTGGCAGTTTAAATGTCCAAATGTATAAAAATCCATAAATAGACAAAAAAACTGCATACCACACACACACACACACACACACACACACACACACACACGCACGCAGGTGCACTTACTTCATACTCCTCATCCAAGACCACCAGCTGTCGATCTTTATCGATCTTCACTGCAACAAAAACAGAAGAGTAATGTGTGTTTGTGTGTGTAATAAATATAGTGAGTGTGTGATGATTATAGAGTTTGTGTGATGATTATTGTAAGTGAGTGTGTGATGATTAGAGTATGTGCAATGCTTATAGAATATGTGTGCTGATTATAAAGTGTGCAATGATTATAGTGAGTGTGATTATAAAGTTTTTGATTATTATATTGTGTGTGACTATTTTGATTGTGACATCTATAGTGAGTGTGATGATTATAGTGAGTGTAATGATTCTAGTGTGTGTAATTCTAGTGAGTGTGATGATTAGTGTGTGTGTGTGTGTGTGTGTTTATAGTGAGTATGTGTGATGATTATCACACGCTCACTATAGTGATGATTATAGTGTGTCTGTGTGTGTGCATATGTGATTAAATTGAGTGTGTGACATTATAGCGAGTGTGTGATAATTACAGTGTGTGTTTGATTATAGTGAGGGTGTAATGATTATAGTGAGTGTGTGTGTGTGTGTGTGTGTAATAATGATTATATAGTGTGTAATTACAGTGAGTGTGTGATGATTATAGTGTGTGTGTGTGTAATAATGATTATATAGTGTGTGATGATTACAGTGAGTATGTGATGTTTAAATACAGAGAGTTTGTGATGATTATAGTGTGTGATGAATATAGCTAGTGTGTGTGTGATTATTATAGTGCAGTAAAGTGTGACTCACTGATAATGGCAGCATTGCTAGTCTCCTTCCTGAAGCGAAAATCCCTCAGCTTTTTAACCAGGTCTCCATCCACCTCACACACAACTAAAGATTCACTCTGTATGTATACACACACACACACAGTTAGAGAGAGCGCGAGCGAGAGAGAGAGAGAGAGAGACCTGATTTGATCTGATCACTGGTGGGTGTAATTCTTGTGCCACGTTGTTGCTCTGGTAACCTTTAGCTTAACTTTTTCTCTAACTTCCCTCTTGATAATAACCATGAAATTGTCTATGCTGTGATTCATATTGTACATATGAACATCTGAACAAAAATCAAGTGTGTGTTTGTGTCTTATCAACATCTAATGATAAATAATATAAACAAGAAATAATCATTATGACAACAACACAGTAACAAACATACATACATACATATATATATATATATATATATATATATATACATACATACATACATACATACATACACACACACGCACGCACGCACGCGCACATACATGCGCACATACATACATACATACATACATACACACACACGCACGCACGCACGCGCACATACATGCGCACATACATACATACATCCATACATCCATACACATACACACACACACACACACACACACACACAGCAGGGCGGAACTGAAGTGCTCGGCCACTTTTACACACACACACACACACACACACACACACACACACACACACACACACACACACACACACACACACACCAATCTCCGCATCAGGGTGTTCTGAGCCCCGCTCCATCAGAG
Source organism: Silurus asotus (assembly GCA_024362625.1). Lineage (NCBI taxonomy): Eukaryota > Metazoa > Chordata > Actinopteri > Siluriformes > Siluridae > Silurus > Silurus asotus. Next base: position 7,998,392 of record MU565024.1, on the reverse strand, counting down.
GTCTGGATAACACACACGAACACATGTATGCACTAAGTGAATTAAAAGCCTTCTCACCATTTTGACGAAGCTCAGACTCACACTGCACAACTCAATCTGTTTCTCTTCTTTTCCCTTCCTAGCCTCGTGACTTCGCAACACCCAATCACGGAGCACGCCGGTCTCCGCGCGCGTGACGTCACACGGGAGGGGTTCGGCCCGCGTGTTTGGTGTGTGTTCCGGTTCTCCCGTGGAAGGGCAGAAGGGCAGAAGGGCGGTAGATTTTGCTAAAAGGATGGAAATGGCAGTGGTGAACACTTATTTTAGGAAGAAGGACGATGAAGTAATAGGACATGGTGTATATCGGTAGGAGAATGCTGAGGATGGAGCCGCCAGTAAGGAGGAACAGAGGAAGACCAAGGAGGAGGTTCATGGATGTGGTGAGGGAAGACATGCGGGTAGTTGGTTTGAAAGAGGCAGATGTAGAGGACAGGGGGTATGGAGACGGATGATCCACTGTGGCGACCACTAATGGGAGAAGCCGAAAGAAAGAAAAAAAAGAATCTAGATTTCTGTCACTTCCTTCGGGCTTTATAGATTTCTATTTCTGTGTGTTATACTGTATTCAGTATCATGCTCTAATAAGTAATGCATTCATATTAATCACATTATTACATGCATTACATATATTAGGGCTTATATCACACATATATATATATATATATATATATATATGTATATATATATATACATATATATATACATATATATATATATAATTACATAATTTTTAATCACTAAACATTTGTTTTACTGATGCACCAAGTCTCAAATCAAGCACCAAAATCCGCACGATGAACACACCCGGCAAGTAATCCCGTTGGTGTGGAAACAGCAAAAATATTTTTTTTTGGTGTCTTGTTGATTTACATAATGTAAAACACCACAATTACTTACTACATAAGAACATTAACAAGAATATTTCACCTTCAAGTATTCTTCTTCTTCTTTCGGCAGCTCCCATTAGGGGTCACCACAGTGGATCATCCGTCTCTATACTCTGCCTCTATCAAACCAACTACATGCATGTTTTCCTTCACCACAACCATAAACCTCTTTGGCCGTCCTTTTTTCCTCCTTCCTGGTGACTCCATCCACAGCATGACTCCATCAACATCCCATGTCCCTCCTCACAATCGGGCCTCTCTCACTTTGTCTCCAAAACGTCCTACATGCACTGTCCCTCTAATAAACAAATTTCTAATCCTGTCCATCCTCGTCACTCCTAATGAACATCTCAGCATCTTCAGTTCTGCAACCTCCAACTCCACCTCCTGTCTTCTACTCAATCCCACTGTCTTTAATCCATACAACATCGCAGGTCTCACCACAGTCCTATAAACTTTCCCTTTCACTCATGCAGATACCCTACTATCACAAATCACTCCTGTCACTTTTCTCCACCCACTCCACCCTGCCTGCACTCTTTTCTTCACTCTTCTAACACACTCTCCATTACTTTGAGAGTACTCCATTACTCTCCACGCTCTCTACTACTTTTTTGTTGTTTTTGTATACACAGCTTTTTATTTTGTCTCACATACATATATCTTTATATATCTTTTATATCTTTATATTCTTATATTTTATTTTATATATATATTTTTTATATACTTTATTTATCTGCCTCCTTTTTTCCATCCTATTCCCTCATGCAGGACCATCGTAATAAGCATTTCACTGCATGTCGTACCCTGTATGTATGTGTATGTGATGAATAAACCTTGATTTGATTTGACTTTGCACTGTTGATCCCAGGTACCTGAACTCCTCCACATTCTCCACCTCTTCTCCCTGCAACCGCGCCACTCCACTGCCCTCCCTTTCATTCACACACATGTACTCTGTCTCACTCCGATCCTTGATGCAGTCCAACCTTCACCTTAAACCAGTCGTTCCTACTGCACACTTTACTGCTGTCACACTGCCCTCAGACATGTTCTGCACCACCCTCACATACTTCTCTGACACACTTCCTTGGCATGAAACCATACTGTTGCTCACAGATGGTCACTTCTTAGCCTGGCTTCCACTACACTTTCCCATAACTAATGGTGTGACTGATCAACTTAATTTCCCTGTAGTTACTGCTTGTGTGCACATCTCCCTTATTCTTAAAGAGTGGTAACAGCACACTCCTTCTCCATTCTCCAGGCATCCTCTCACTTTCCAATATCCTGTTAAACAATCTTGTTAAAAAGGCCACTGCCATCTCACTTAATCATCTTCATGCTTCTAATGTTATGTCATCTGGTCCAACCAACTTTCTACTCTTCTTCCTCTTAATTGCTGCTCTCACTTCCTCCTTACTAATCCTATCCACTTCCTGCTTCACCATCCTTAGTGTCCAACTTCTCATACAGCTCCTCATAAGCCAGGGGAAAATCACCTACATGCCCTAGGTACACCTTCTACCACTTCATATAACATACTCCAGAATTTCCAGATTCACTTTCATCACCCTATCAGAAACTCTCTTCACCTCCACTACACTCTTACTGTACTCTTCCTTCAGAATCACCCCTACACCATTTCTCTTTTCATCCACACCATAATAGAACAGTTTAAACCCACCTCCAATGTTCCTGGCCTTACTCCCTTTTCACTTTGTCTCCAGAACACATAACATATCCTTCTCCTCCTTTGGGTAAAAGTAGCCCAATTTCCACCGGTACCCTGGAGTTGAAATTTTCTTTAGTGATCTGATGTGGCGCATGTTTTACACTGGATGCTCTTCCTAACACAACCCTCCCTATTTATCCGGGTTTGGGACCAGCACTAAGAGTGCACTGGCTTGTGCAACCCTAATAGCTGGGTTCTCTAGTTTAAATGTATATAATCTACATTTGCATTACCTATAATACCAAGCAACTATAGCCTGCTGATAGTGGAAATTATGCTCTATTATGTTAAAGTGACATGAATTTCAATATACATGCATTAAAAAAAGCATGGATGCTGGCATGTTTGTCTTTTGTTAGAAATAAGAACTGTGAGTGTGATATGTCATGTATCAAGATGTGTGTACTATCGATGCGGTTATGCTGCAGCCATGTTTATTTGATGTTAAAATTGGAGGACCTTGGAGTTGAGAATCCTATAAGTTGAATGCAATATGTTACATTGCATTATTGCATTACAAAGCCTACTGTTTGTCTTCCCTGTTTTTATGTTAGAAAATTATTATTAATATGGCATTTAACAGCATCGGAATGTGGCCAAAAAAAAAAACAACAACTCTTGCTCTTTCAAGCATGTAAAACTGAAAAAAGAACAGGAATCATATATATATATATATATATTAGGAGATATACACAAACATTTACATGTTTATTTGATTAATGTAATCAATAATAAATAATTAAAATGAAAAAACATCAGACATCTTAATGTAAAATGACAAAAAACCCTGATCTTTCACGATTCCTGAAAAACTAAATAAATAAACAAACAAACAAACAAACAAATAAATAAATAAATAACCATTTGCAGTGAGTTATTGTTTAATTTGGAATGTAAATATATCACACACACACACACACACACACACACACACACACACACACACACACACACATACACATTCACCAGCGACTCTGATCCTGATGATGGTGATGAGTGTCCCGGGACAGAGAGAGAGAGAGAGAGAGAGAGAGAGAGAGAGAGAGAGAGAGAGTGAGACAGAGCGAGAGAGAGAGTGTGCAGGTGGTTGGTGAGACCGGAAGTGGCGCTGTTTTGTATATGTGTGTGTGTGTGTGTGTGTGTGTGTGTGTGTGTGTGTGTGTGTGTGTGTGCCCGTGCGTGCGCGCGCTCCTCGGTGAGTGTTGATGGGGTTGAATGGGTTTCTCATCTCTCTGTGCTTCACTCTTTATTCGCATGTATTCCCAGTGTTACTGTTGACTCTATCACGGCTCACTTTACTGCATTTAGATTGAAAACCGAAGGAGGAGAGCTCGAGCCCCGGTGTGGTGAGTAGCGCGTCCTTGTCTCGCGTGTCCGGTGATGATGGAGGGGTGATGGGAAGGGTGTGCGCGCGCGTGAGTGTGTGCTCGCGAGTAAAGTAGGGCTGTCCTTTTCTCTCTTCCTCTTCAATTATTCTCATATCTATTCTTCGGTCGTTTTTCTTTCTTTCTTTCTTTCTTTCTTTCTTTCTTTCTTTCTTTCTTTCTTTCTTTCTTTCTCGTATTTTCTCTTTTATGTGCCTTAATATTTCTGTCTCTCGTTTCTGTTTTCACTTGGTTCTATTTTTCTTTTTTTTTATCATCCATTTCTCCTCTCTCTCTCTCTCTCTCTCTCTCTCTCTCTCTCTCTCTCTCTCTCTCTCTCTCTGGGTTGTAGGGTGTGGAGCTCTTTGGCGAGTATCACTTCCTTCACCAGGGGATTTGCTGGCAGGGCAACCTGCTCCAGGTTACACGCGCACGCGCGCACGCACACACACACACACACACACACACACACACACACACACACACACACACACAAACACACACACAAACACACACACACACACAGAGACCTCTCTGTAGTTTTATACACTTTACTTCACACAACAGACCTTCAGGAAATTTTAATACTGTGTGTGTGTGTGTGTGTGTGTGTGTGTGTGTGTGTGTGTGTGTGTGTGTGTCTGTTTGTGTCTGTTTGTGTTTTCTCACAGATGATGAAGTCTCAAGAGGGAGAGCTAGTGAGGGAAATCTCAAAGGTAACACACACACACACACACACACACACACACAGTGTCCAGCTCATCAATTGAGTCGGTATATAATTACTAAATGGTCTCTTTCTGCACAAAGTCTTGGCACCCTGCTTCAGGATCTCTGTCCTGATCGGGGGTGTGGCTAATTTCTGGGAATAAAAAAAGGTGTACCTGAAACTGTGTGTGTGTGTGTGTGTGTGTGTGTGTGTGTGTGTGTGTGTGTGTGTGTGTGGGTGTGGGGGTGTGTAGCTGCAGGCCATGGTGTTGGAGCTCAGGTCTGGTTTCTCTCGTGCTCTTCTGGAGTTAAATCAGATTCAGCTTGGAGACACAGAGCTTCAGAACCAGCTGGAAGAGACGAGACACTGTTGTAACAAACGCACACTACACCTGGAAACACTTGTTCTTACACTTAAGGTACTACACACACACATGCACACACACACAGAGCTTAAACGCACATACTAATATATCTTCAAAAAAGCTTTTTTTTTTTGACAAAGGCCATCTATCTAACTGAGGTTAGTAAACCCTAAGCTGTAGAACAAACTTCTACCAACCACGTAAATTCTCTGATGACACCACTGTAACCTGTCTCCTCAGTGACGATGACTAGACATCACACAGAGAGGAAGTTGAAAATCTCACAGTCTGGTGCAAGAACAACAATCTGTCTCTGAATGCTGACAAAACAGTATAGCTGACTGCAGGAGGACCCACACTGATCTCTTCCCCACAGTCTATAACCTGCTTCACTGTGGAGCGAGTGATGAACATAGAGTGCTTTGGTGTAGGGTTAAAACGATACCTTGAGTAACTCGAGTAATTCAAATACAAAAAAATCAAGGAAAATTATTTCCCTCAATGTTTTGTTTAGTGCTTTTAACTACACACGGAGTACAGTGTTTCCCCACACCATTATACTGTCGCCCCACCTGCTAAACTCCAGAGCGCTCTGGACAGGTAAACACAGAAGTCTCTGCATAATGAAAAAATAGAGGAACGGAAAGAAATCAGAGAGGGTCAAGGAGATTCATACGGATGCCAGTTTCCGACACTTATAAAATAAGTTTTCCTATTCCGACTTTTGTTCTCGCAATTCAGATTCAGAAAAAAATCGGAATTGGGCAAACTTGGTTTTTGTGGTTGAAATGGGCTTCCATATGATTCAGGACAGATCATTTTAAACTAATATGCATTTACGTTTTTATAGTAATCTGAAATATATATATTTTTTATTTTTTATTTATATATTCATATTTGCATTTGGATGTAATATGTCAATGAAATTCAATAAATGTTTTTTAAATGTGAAAAAAAATCAAAAAAATTTTTTTTTTTTTTTTTTTTTTTTTTTTAGATATTCTTGTATGCAATTTCAGCAATAAAGTGAACAAATTACTTATGTCTTATTTTCTCTTTTATATTTAATATTGCACTTTCAACAAGAAAAAAGAAATTTTTATCTGTTTACTCAATTAATCGTTGGAATAATCGGTAGAATATACGAAATAATTGACTTTTTCATCATAGTGTGAGTGGAGGAAAGATCTACAGGACCTGCTTGGATCAGCTCCTTTTATATTAAATGTCTTACAGCACACCTCTGTACTGTGTGTGTGTGTGTGTGTGTGTGTGTGTGTGTGTGTGTGTGTGTGTGTGTGTGTGTGTGTGTGTGTGTGAATGTAGGAGGAACTGGAGGAGATTCGTTGTCAGATCCGTCAGTTGTGTGATGAGCAGGCGAATTCGGAGCAGACAAACAGTAACACAGGAGTGCAGAATGATGGGTATGATTACCTGGAGTTGTGATTTTTATTTGATTTAATTATTATTGTGTGCTCCCTGCTCTATTGTCTGTGTGTGTGTGTAGTGCCCCAGGCTGTAGTGGCATAAAGAATGTTAGCAGCATCACTAACGGAATGAAAAATGCTAATAAGGTGACTGTAGAGCCGCCCCATTGCACAGCAACTGGAGCTCTTCTGCTGAACTGCTACCTGCAGGGTTTGTGGGTGGGGCATAATGCAGGTGAGCCAGGATTAACACACACCATGAATGTAGCATGAGATTTGATTCTAAAATGTGTGTGTGTGTGTGTGTGTGTGTGTGTGTGTGTGTGTGTGTGTGTGTGTGTGTGTGTGTGTGTGTGTGTTTTTTAGGTGAGGTTTGTGCTTATGGCAGAGGTGAAGGGGCATCAAGCTGCACACAAGCAGGTAAATCCCACTGACCAAGCCCACTGAGTGCAGACTAATAAATAGCTATGTGATGTATATTTTGGTTTCCATGGTGATATTTAACCTGATAGTAAAATTAATTAAGAAAAGGAGTTGCAGTATGAGAAGTATGGTTGTCTTGTAAAGGAAGTGTGTGTGTGTGTGTGTGTGTGTGTGTGTGTGTGTGTGTGTGTGTGTGTGTGTGTGTGTTTATTTTCCCAGGCAGACGTCAACGTGTCAGATTCTCACTGTTAAAGTCCGAGTGGGATTATTTCTCCAAACTCAACCTTCTTCAGGAGAAATACAGAACCCCATCACCCAGTCACACTGAGACACAGTAACTAACACACACACACACACACACACACACACTCACACACACACACACACACACACACACACACACACACACACAGGTTTATCATTCTTACAACCTGTCACAGCCTTATTGTTATTGTTTTTATGTTTTGCAAAACCCACATCCTTTCCTTTTCTTTGTGTGTGTGTCAGTAAGGTATTTGTCAGACATGTGGATGAGATGCTGCAGCGCCACCTGCTGTTCAGAAACAGTCTGCAGGAGAAGCTGAGCGGTGATGAACAAAACAAACTTCTGGGAGACGCTTTCTTCAAACTCACCACACAGGACAATGTAAACACACACACACACACACACACACACACACACACACACACACACACACACACACACACACACCATACAATATAGCTGTGCCTAAGTAGATCAGTCATTAGCACGTACACTCACATGCAGATCAGTGATCCTCTCACCTCATTCAATCACTAATACACTCTCCTGTTGTGTAACAAAGAAGAAAGAGAAGAAATACATATCTAACTAAACGATGTTTACGATATTATATATTCTAAACGATGATTTATTTTGGAAAATTACCGGATTCTCTCCACCACATCTGTCTATGACTCACTCTTAATGCATGTCATGATGCCAAGGTCACATGTCTTACCTCCATCCGCTACCTTCTTAAAGGGGCTGCTCCGGCCCATAGCACATAATACATTACCGCTAAATTGAAACACCCAAGCGAGCAAAATGAACAAGAAACAAAGTGGATTTACATTTATTATTATATTTATAATATACACGTTTTTATGCCGGTTTATTTTATTTTGTTCTATTTATCTGCCACACCTTAAAGGCCGGTCTGTGAAAATATTGTCTGACATCAAACCGGTCCGTGTCGCAAAAAAGGTTGGGGACCACTGAAGTAACACTCTGTGTGTGTGTGTGTGTGTGTGTGTTTCTCCACAGTCAGCATTCTGTGATGCGTATCTCGGATACACAGCAGCGCTGGCGACTATCCTAACTACAGAGTTCGGCAGGGATCCAACCGACAAACTGCACAACACACAGGCCAGACACACACACACACTTACACACACCTGTTGTGTACACTATATAGATTATATAGAAGTGCCAGTGAGTGTGAATTGGAGGTGAACAATTAAATGTGTTCAGTGTGCAGTTGTTCAATGTAGGGCTGAAACAATTCCTTGAATTGAAGTTTTTTTCTAATTCCAATTTTTTTTACTCAACTTGACTAAATGACTTACTCAATTACTTAAAAAACACTTAATTCCACAATTCTTAGTTCAAATATTTTTTATTGATGCACTTCAAACAGAAAGACACTTAGGCAAGAGAAACAATGGAACAGTGGTTAATCTCACCTTCTAAATTATACATACAATCACAATCATGAATGTGAGCATCATGAAAGAAAGAAAAAATTAAGCAAAATAAAATAAAATAAATAAACAAAAAATTAAACAAAAAAAAAGAAAAAAAAAAAACAATAAAAAATAAAAGATTTGCACCTAAGTACATTAGCACTCTCAAAGATATACGGTCTCCTTTTTCCTTTCTACATCTACCAAGAAGTCAGGGGCAAGGGGAAGAGCTCAAAAAGGCTAAACAAAGAGAACAGGATTTTATTTTTTTCCCGTTCCTCTTTCTCTTAAATACAATAAGAATGGTTGCCAGGTGGTGTAAAACTTTTCCGTAATACCAAGTAATATAAATCTAATCTTTTCTATTTGAATAAATTGCGACAGGTCATGTACCCAATGAGAATAACTGGGTGGGTGAGGATTCTTCCAATTCAGTAATATAAGTCTCTTTGCTACTATAAAACAAAAGGCGAGCATGTTTGATTGTAAGGATGACAAGGAGGGATTTGTGGGCTTGAGTCCAAATAGTGCTATTAGGAGACACGGTTTGATATCTAAAATTAAGTAATCAGAGATCAATTTAAATATTTATGTCCAGAAAGATGTCAAGGCTGGGCAAAGCCAAAAAGTATGATAAAGAGAAGCCGGAGCTGCCGACACCGGTCACAAGTTGGATCCAAACCCGGGTTAATCTTAGATAGTTTGGTCTTTGTCCAATACACTCTATGCAACAATTTAAACTGTATTAACGAATGACGGGCACATATAGAGGAGGTATGTACACAACCAAGGGCCTTGGACCATTCCTCATCCGTGAAATTATAATTGAGGTCCGATTCCCAGTTACTCTTTATTTTAGAAAGGGATGAAGAGCCTGACTGGACAATAAATGAAAAAATAGTTTTATAAATATTAGAGACAGTACCCTTACAAAGTTTCGTTTCTAAAACTTGATCAATCTCTTGTTTAGGAGGAGGGTGCGGGAAATGAGAGGATGTGTTCCTTACAAAATCACGAACTTGGAGATATTAGGGAGGTTGAAAAATGGTAGGAAAATGTGACAAATATATTCCCGTGAAAAAGATAATTAATGTTTACAATGCCCCTTCTAAACCACAGTGCAAAGGATCTGTCCGAAATCGAGGGTAGAAAGGAGGGGTTTTTGTATATAGGAGACAGACCTAATGCTGCCTAGAAACCGAAATGTTTTCTCAATTGTTTCCAGATTTTAAGGCTTTGTAGAACTAAAGGATAAAAGGAGTAATTGGATGTCTTCAGTGCTAATGAAGAGCATAATAAAGCATGCAGAGGCACATGAGTACAGGAACTACATTCTATCTTAACCCATGCCGGAACCCATTGGCACAGGCCATAATGTGACTGGCTCCAGTAATGAATACTATGGATATTTGCTGCCCAGTAATATATTAAAAAGTAAGGGAGCGCAAAAAATTCCACAATTCTTGATTACTAAAATAATCGACAGCAACAGCTTTAGTTTTGTGTATAGTGTTTTGTGTGTGTTTATGATGATGATGATGATGATTATGATTATACAGGAGGAAGGAGAGAAGTTCAGACTGCTATCACTGCTGTTAGCACCGGTGACACGTCTACACACCTACCTGAACACTGTGCAGGTGTGTATCACACACACCCACACAAACAGAGGTTTACTCTTATACACACTCTGATGTGATCTGTGTGTGTGTGTGTGTGTGTGTGTGTGTGTTAGGTGCTGCTGAGCTGCTTGAGCGCTGAACACTCAGACTGGCGCTCGCTACACAAAAGCAATCAGGTGCTTTGCAACCTTTACAGACAATGTCATATGACCCTGGAGAGGGCGGGGAGATGGACCGATGTGGCAGTGTGTCCAAATGAACGGGCGGAGTCAGCAAACGGGTCTGTGTTCTCTTTCTCCTTGGCGAGTGTGTAAGAGCTATACAGCTCACACTTTCTATAGACGATTTACAATCCCAATTCCATGGGACACTGAGTAAAATGTAAATAAAAGCAGAAGGCAGTGATTTGCTAAACTTATAAACCCATATTTTATTCACAATAGAATATAGAATATATTTGGCAAAAATGGAAAAGTAAACATTTAGCAACTAATGAGGTTAATTGACAGCAGGTCAATAAGATGAGTGGGTATAAATAGTGTATTTTAGAATGAGACAAAGTCTCTCAGAAGTAAAGTAAAAGACTTTGTTTACTAATTTTGGAACAATTTCAGAATAATGTCCTTCAACATAAAATACAGTTAAATATTTCATCATTAAGGAAATATAATCTGGATAAAGAATCTGGATTAATCTCTGTGCATAATGTTGAAAATCAACATTCAATGGCTGTGATCTTCAGGGCTTCAGGCAACACTGCATTTAAAACAGTTATGATTCTGTAATAGAAAATACTGCATGGGCTCATAAACAACTCCAGAAATCATAGTCTGTGAACACAGGTTTCAGTCATCCACAAATGCAGGTTAGAATCTCTCTCATGCAAAAAATAGAGCCTGTGTGAAAAGGATCCAAAAATGCCACCATTCTCTCTGGGCTAAAGCTAATTTAAAATGTACTGAGGCAAAGTGGAAAAATGGTCTTTGGTTAGTCAAATCGAAAATTGCTTTTTGGGAACAATGGACACCACAACCTCTGGACTAAAGAGGCTTAGGACCATCTGGCAGTTTAAAAAGCCGCATCTCTGATGGTATGGGAGGGCATTCACGTGCCTGTGGAATGAGCAGCTAAATATACACATCTAAAAATCTCCATCAATGCTGAATGTTATTTACAAGTTTTAGAGCAACATTTGTTTTCATCCAGAAAACGTATTTTTCATGGAAGACCTTGCAGATTTGAGCAAGCCAAAGCTAACTGTATACTGCAATAATTACAATAGCATGACTTTGTAGTAGAAGAGTCCTGGTGCTGCAGTTTATACTTTTTAAAATTTTAAAACATTTGGCTCATCATGAATTGAAAAATACATCAAAGGACATGCAGAACTGTAGAGCCGCTAAAATCCTGTATCAGACGCATATGGAATTACATTCCTCTACCAAAATGTCAGTAATTGCCAGATATACATGGACTAGAGAAGCAAAATGTTGGGAATTGTTAAGACTGGAAAACTTTCAATGGGAATTAATGGGAAAATATGGGAATTAAAATATTAAATATTAAAACTGAATTAATGGAAGAAAAACTTTTAAGGAACTTTTAAGGAAACTTAAATGTAGTTGAAAAAATGTCTTTCATGATAATCTTGGTTAAAACAACTAGATTTAATGCAATTTCATTTGAATTTCTACTCTGCACATTCACCCATCACATGCACAATTACATGAGGCCACACCCCCTGCCTGCAGTATGCATTTCTCCATAACATAACAGAGATACATTTTTGTATCCTGCACACAAAATATTGTCAAAAAATTTCAATTTTGGCAAGTATTTATGTAAATTACCGTATTTTTCGGACTATAAGCCGCTCGGACTATTACCGTATTTTTCGGACTATTTTTTGTCCACATTTTGAACCCCGCAGCTTAAACAACGAAGCGGCTAATTTATGGATTTTTCCTGGGTTTTTCCCGGTTTCACAAACTTCAAGCCAATAAACTGAACGACATAATATTAGACCAATTAAATTTTCGAACGGAAACAAAAAAACGCACTTTACCTTTGTTCATGGAAGAGCTCACTAACTCAACAACAAAAATCATATAAGCACAGACAGGTTTTCAAAACTCGTGCTTTTTTATTTTTTTTGGCAACAGCGTAATGGGTTAGTCAAAGAAACAGAAATGAGCATCAGAAAATAATAAGGACATATTCCTTGGTCTTGCACACATGCAGTAATACCGGCAAAAGCGGCAGGCTATTCCCAAAATGTCGCTTTGCTCTTAAAGGAGCCACAACATATTTCACCCGTTACACCGTGTAACAGACTCTGTCTTTCGTTAAAGCCTGTGTAAAGTTTATTAGTTTCAGTGTAGACACCTGCGGCTTCATTGTGGCTTCAGTGGGTGCAGCTAATATATGGGTGCGCTTTATAGTCCGGAAATTACCATACATAAATATTACAGAAATGTTTATTTTAAACTTCCCTCTGCTGTATGTAAGATATTGTACAATAAAATTATACAGTTGTAAAAAACAATAGACTGATGGAACCGACATTGAGGTCGGATCATTAAAAAAAAGGTCTAAAGAAATTTGACAGTTCTGCATTTTAAGATTACATTAATTGAAGTAAGTTTTGATATTACTTGGGCAAATATATGAATCTATGGTATTGCAATTTGACTAATAGATTGGACACATTACTATTTTGAACGTTTTTGAAATAAGTCTTATGCTCATCAAGCTTGCATTTATTTGATCAAAAATACAAAACATAACAGAAATATTCTGAAATATATATAAATAAATATATATAATTGTTTTATTTACAATTAAATCAAAGCCAAAACAAAATGAATTCCCGTTAAGTTCCCAATTTGGAATAATTCCAAAATTCCCAGATGAAGTTATTATGGAAATTTTCCGTAAAGTTTCTGCCCCTTTGCAACCCTGATACAGGCAGATGATGTGATGCTACACAGTGGTAAAAATGTCTGTCCCAACATTTTGAGATGTTTTGCAGCTATCAAATTTTAAATGACAAATCTTTCCCTAGAATGGTATATATTCTCATTTAATCATTTAAACATTTTATATGATTTTTTGTTTTATTATGAAGAAAATATGCGTTTGAGATTTCCGAATAATTGCATTATATTTTTATTTACATTTTTACATTTTTTACAGTGTCCCAACTTTTTTGGAATCGGGAATATCAAGGCCTTGAACCAACAAAATGATCAATGATCAGTTTAAAATAAGAGGACAGGGCAGTAGTGCATATTCCATTTAGGGCAGAAGTGTGTGTGTGAGAGAGAGAGAGAGAGAGCGAGCGAGCGAGCGAGAGAGAGAGAGAGTGTTTAGTGTTTAGTGTTTAGGGGTGTGGCCTGTATCCTGTTCTGTATGGGACTCATTAATAAACAGCCAGTCTTATTTTGTACAGAACACACACATACATACACACATACATACACACATACATACACACATACATACACACACACACACACACACACACACACACACATACACACATACACACACACATACACACACACACACACACACACACATACACACATACACACACACATACACACAGGACAGATACAGGAAGAAATGTTCAGTAAGCAATCATTAATGCGACTCATTTTATTTGTTCACACACTCACTTCTAGCTCACATGCTACCCGTAAATCACTGCTCTGTGTGTGTGTTTCTGTGTTTGTGTATGTGTGAGATATTTATAGCCTCAGTAGCAGGTGTTGTGCTCAGAGCCCCGAGTGCGTGCGCTCCGCCTTTACCAAATACCGCTCCAACGGACATCAAAGGGAATCAGCTCATCACCTCACAGTGCCCCGCCCCTTCCTGGCCCCTGCTGGAATACTGCGGTACTGCAAGTCTCCCTGTCTGTGTTTGTTCTGAAATAATCCATCATTCCTGCAGATGTTTTTTTTGAGAATTGCAGGCGCCTCCTCCCTGGCTTTCAATAGAAACCTAAATTCCTACTGTGTATAGCTATGACTGCAGGAAAGATCTACAAGATCTGCTTGGATCATCTCCTTTTATATTAAATGTCTTACAACACACCTCTGTAGTGTGTGTGTGTGTGTGTGATTTTTTTCTCCCCAGCTCGCTAATCGATTTATTTCTTAACAAGGTGTATTTAGAAAATCCACAGATGGACTCTGATGCTAGCTCTCATCACATCACATACCTGTTTAATGATTGTATCTGGGTATGACGGTGTGATGTGTGATCATAGGCTTGTGTGTGTGTGTGTGTGTGTGTGTGTGTGTGTGTGTGTGTGCGTGTGCAGGAATGCCCGTGAACGTCTGTGTGAGCCACTGACCCCTGCTGGCTGGACAGAGAGCTGCATGTGGGATTTCCGTGCTGTGGAATGCCACCCAGTTCCATCCTGTTGTCCTCAGAGCCTATTTCACAATCCTGGCCCTCCAGGAGAACTTTCTGCCCCTATTCCCACCCTGAAGTCGCCATCAGGTTTGGCTGAACGTCTGTGCGGTTCCCCTGGTCCAAATGGTCGAGTGTGTCACTTGGACACTTATGCTCTGCCTCAGCGCATCGACGACGCAGACACAGATGCAGACGTCGGAGATGCTTCAGTGTTCGATTACTCATCCGTGACTACGTGCAGCCCTGAAGACACGCTGGAACTGAGGGGACGGGATGAAGACGATGAGGATGAAGACGAGGAGGACAGCGAGATTCCCGTCCTGTTAAAGCCGTCATACACACACACTCACTCTGGCATGAGTTTGCAGAGGGAGGGAACTGTGTGTACACGATGGCAGATCCCCCGCGCTGCACCTCTGCCTCCTGAAGTGTGTGTGACGGGATCAGGGACAGGACGACGCACAGCTAAACACCGCCGCAAAATTCCCACTGGAGCCTTCCGACCAATTTGGGATGCGCCCTTTAAACAGGTCTGAACTGATTCAACACATCTGAGCTAAACTGCAGCTTTTAGCTGCTGCTGCCATTTGTTTGCCAGTTGCTAGCATTGTGATTAGTCGTAAACCAATTAGAACATGGACACACCCACTGGACAACTTCAGTATTTATACTTCATGGACACATCCTAAACCACATATCTGGCTGTATTTATATAGATGATTTAGCATGCTCTAAATTTTAAGGTGTGTTTTGGAATGTAAATTTCACTAGGACAGAATTTAAATAGTAATTAAAATAAATCTGGCACTTGATTTGCCTCAAGCTGCCATCACAGTGTCTGATAGAACAGTGGAGATCCCAAATGTTCCTGAATCAACACTACATCTGGTTTTACTGCGCTGTGTGTGTGTGTGTGCGTGTTAGAGAGAGAGATGAAGCATGGTTACAACATCCCAACAGTCTACAGGAAAATATTGTGCTCTTATAGGGTTTTATCTTCTCTGTGTGTGTGTGTGCGTGTAGGGAAATGGCGCCCCCACTAAAGAGAACACTGTGTCCTTCAGCTCGACTGATCAGATTATTAATCCACAGAGACCCAAAGACTCATCACGGTGAGTGCGTGTGACAGACAGAACAAAATAAATATATAATAAAACAAAATAAATAATAACTGACTCACACGTACTGCACTGGTGTGTGTGTGTGTGTGTGTGCAGGTCTTTGTACAGAAGTGTGTGTGGTGAAGGGAACGGACTGTGGAATGACAGCGATGACAGTGAGGGTCCTTGCAGCAACGTCTAACACACAGACTCAGACCTTAAATCAACTAATTACAGTCCAGGAATAATCTGCATCATCAGAATCTGCTGCTTGATTGAGGGCCCTTTAAGAAGAGAACCAGGATCACTGCTTACCCAGAATGCAGTGCTGCAGTCTCACACACTCCTGACCAGTAAATTATGAAGCAAGCACTAGTTATGGTGTTTCCCCCGACACACCTGACCTTCCTTCTCCCTCTGCCCCAGAGAGTCCTTTATATTTATTTCTACAGTTCTGCATCTCTTTCACATGACCCGCATACCCTGGACATATCACACAAGCCGAAACGTCAGAAAATAAACGTGTAAGGAGATTGCATCACATTCTGTACAAAATAAGACTGGCTGTTTATTAATGAGTCCCATACAGAACAGGATACAGGCCACACCCCTACGCTTCTCTCTCTCTCTCACACACACACACACACACACACACACACACACACACACACACACACACAAACACGGCCTGAGCACACGGTGAAGCATAACAGAGTGTGACATCATTAATGCACCTCTCATAGGCTAAAAAAATCAAGGGAATTTGTATGAGGGAGATTGAGGAACAGCCCTCGTTTTCTGCCCTGTGAGAGGCAGAGAGTGTGGCTGTGTCCCAAATCATCCTGAATAAGTTCGCTAGATTACAGGAGGCTCTCTGCAGTAAGCATGCAGGTAAAAAAGTTAGGGCACTAGGCAGGAAGTGAGAGTGGGCAGGGTATACACAATTATCATGCATACTGGTAAGGGAACTACTCAGGAAGTATGCACTCCTGACAAGGGCACTAAGTAGGGAGGTGGAGATTATTGACGAACACTTCCATGTATCTGAGCTCCTCTGATTGTACATGTGTGGTGAGAGGAATGAGCATGCAGGGTGCAGAAAGCAACACTAGGCACTAGTGAGGCATTTGGGACACAGCCAGGCCAAAGTGACAA
The DNA here is from genome assembly GCA_024362625.1 of Silurus asotus. Classification (NCBI taxonomy): domain Eukaryota; kingdom Metazoa; phylum Chordata; class Actinopteri; order Siluriformes; family Siluridae; genus Silurus; species Silurus asotus. Next base: position 7,981,438 of record MU565024.1, on the reverse strand, counting down.
TTAAGGGTGAGAGGTAGGGCACAGGTCATGTGACCTGGGGACACCTCCTTAACAGTACGGCCCTAAAGTGCAAATAAAAAGAAACAAAAAACGAGGCCACAGACACATCGTGTCGACATATCAGCGCTAACCTCTGTAACAGGCAAAAATGTGTGTTTCCATCCACCTTTTTTTTTTTTTTATTAATTATGAATATGTAAAGTACACTAGAATTGTGCATACCTCTGGTAGCAATTTAGCACACTAGTGTGTGAATTGGGACACACACATTGGTAGAAGACTGTGTATAAAGGAGGTGTTCTGATCTCTCCATGAGTGAGACTAGACAGTGTGTCAAACAAAGCGTATGTAGTACATGAGTAGTGGTTTGGGACACAGCCCATGGCAGATAACACTATTTATTTCATTAGTATATCAGGACTGAACCCTCCCACCACACACACACACACACACACACACACACACACACACACACACACACAGCATGAACAGTATACTACAGTATACTTTACAAAACACTATTTAAACTAAGCCACGTTTGACTTTAGCACACTATTATGTGGTTTGTTACAGAATGTATGATTATAAGTCTCCTTATGGACATGTCCCAAACCTTATAAATAGTTCACTAAATAGTATGGTAAAATAGTGCACCACTTTTAGAAAGTTTAGTACACTAGTAAGTGGTTTGGGCCACAGGCAGTAATCAGAAGCTTGCATTGTGACTATAATCAACTTTGCTATAAAGTATGTACCAATGTTGGTGCATAGGTGAATGCAGTTCAGGACATAACCATAAATGTCCAACACTGTGGAATAGTAGGGCGTATGCCTGTGTGTTAAGGAATCCCAATTGGGCACAGATTTTAGTGTGCTAGTGGTTTGGGACACAGCCCATCTATTTGAACAGAGTAGGATTTGATGGAAACACTTTCATTCAGCTGTGTAACAAGTCTAACGTGTGTGTGTGTGTGTAAATAGAGAGAGATCATTGCAACTAATGCTATTGTCAGCGAGTGTTATTAAGGCGGGTTGTGTTTTGGGTTTGTGTAGCGCTGAGCAACGACACAAGATCAAAAAGAACAGTTTACAGAATACACACACACACATACACACACATACACACACAGTGGTAGTGTACACTTGGTTCTGAGCATGATGAAGGCTCTAGAAAGTCACTTTTGTTCGGTAACAGTGTAAAAGGCACGTCTGATGTCTTTACTGTCATCATCATCACCACCATCATCGAGCCAAACAAGCTCCGCCTCCTCACATTGCGCTCATATTCACAACAATCACTGAAGAGTTGCATTATGGGAAATGTACTGTTTGTGTTGTTAAGACATCATCTTGGCGTTTTAATGGCTTTAAATAAAGACACAGTTCTGCCATGTGAACCAATCCTTCAAGTCCAATGCTCCAGGCTCCATGGCTGTCACAGTCTCAGGTCAAAGGTCATGGCTGTAAGTAAAGTAAAAGGCAGCATAAGAGCGGCTTGGTACAGGGGTCGGTCATCTTTGACCTCTGACCTCCGCGGTAAATGGTTAAGACTTTGGCCGTGGTAAAGAACAGCAGCGAGAGTCCTACATCTCCAGCGTCCAATCACTGTCCAGGCTTCCTGTGACATCCGCGGCTGGCATGACATCATCGGTGACTCGGGCAGCTTTGAGAGCAAGCTCAGAACTTTGTTTGTTTAAAAATGGGCTTGGTTAGTGAACAGTGTTTACAAAAGTTAAACACACACCCCATGTCCTCGAGCAACTGTCCCTGTGCCAGAGTGGGAGAAGCCTAAGTTAAACTGTCCACCAAATCACAAAGGGGTTAAGAAGGTATCTCATTCAAACCAGGATACTGGAATAGCTCAGCCCCCATCTTGGCCCAGAAATGATGTGAAGGTTGGTGTTCACTGGCTGCTGTCTGACAGTGTGTGTATTGATGGTGGCGAGAGTGTGTGTGTGGGGTGAGACAGCTCTCTCTTGTAAGTCTTTGGGGGCAGTTTGGGCAAGGTCGGTGGTGTAGAATTGTGTCTGGGTGGAACGGGAGGAGGCAGGTGGCATATGTTGGGTGGTGCAGGACCAGGGGAGGGACAGAGGCGGCGAGGAACGCGGGGAGACGGAGTGCCTGGGTGGGGCAGTGGAAGGCGAGGGGAGGGTGTGCCTGGAGGGGTGCAGGGGGACGAGGGCGAGCTGCAGTAGTCCCAATGAATGCGTCCCACTGGAGAAACAGCAGGGTTCATAGGGCAGTTGATGAAGCTTTCAGGGGGTCGCTGAGGTACAGGAGGTATAACTTCTGGGATGGGGTCACGGGGGGGTGGAGGGGGTGGGGGACTTGAAGAACCATCCATCTGTTCACCGATTCCTCGTGTGAAACGAGGAAGAGTAGGGAGAGGAAGAGGGGTTCTCAGTCGAGGAGGAATCGCCGGTGGACTGTCCGATTGGGAACTCAACTACACACACACACACACACACCATAAACTAATACCATTTTCTTTAAATGTAAAAATTTTACACAGCTTATTATATTCTAACATGCATGTGTGTATGAGAGTGTGTTAGAGTGTGTTACCTTGCTCTCTGAGGATGCATCCTTCCTACGTGGAGGCAGTGGTGGAGGTTTTAAAAGCTCATCACCCAGCTGATGCAGACTGCCACAGGACACTGAGTGATACTCTAAAGTGCACACACCACATGCAACCATAAAATTAGTTATGGTGGATAATAACCATTGTTTAAAGTTTTGATGCCTAAGATAAAAGAAAACACTGATGAAACTGATGGGACTCACTGGTAGGAGGCAACAGGACAGGAGCAAAAATACTGTTACCTGCAGAAAGAAAACACACATAATAAAAAGGTTTAAGATAAATTCAATCAAACAATCAAAAGCAAAAAAAGGATTTTTCGTATTTTAATATCCACACTCACCACAGGTGTCATGGTCCATGAAGACGGAGTTAAGATCAGAGCAGGCAGATGGCGGGGGCGTCTGGGTGGGCGTGTTGGGCGAAGTGGGCAATGAGATCATGCTCTCCGTCTCGATCTCAGCAATGCTCCTGAAGGTGATTTTGGGCAGCGGATCACGCTCTAACGGTGCAAGATGACAACGGTTCCCACTCCCGACCCCCACCTGTCTCACGGGACGCACCCCTGGGGACTTCAAAGGGTACAGTGTCTTTCTCGGCTACAGGTAACGAGAAGGCCGGTTGGAGAGAGAGAGAGAGAGAGAGAGAGAGAGAGAGAGAGAGAGACAAATACATGGATGCCATTAAATAATAATGTAGATTAAATATTTATTAAATGTTTACTTTTAATATCTGAAAGAAAGTGACAGACAGACAGACAGATCCCACTGATGATAACAATTAGAACTAACATATACAAACAGCCAGACAGAGAAGCAGACAGTTGTGTGTTCAGACACTTACAAATCGTGAAGGCTGTTTGCTGTTGCGTGGTTCGATCTCCAGAGATTTATTAAACAAATAATCAGTGAACTCCTTCTCAGTCATACTGCCCATGGGGTTCAGGTTCTCAAAGAACCTCTGTACACACACACACACACACACACACACACAGTTTTACACAGTGATCAAGTTCATAAAACAACAATGTCACACAGTTAATTTTTTAGAAAGTGACACACAAAGCATGTGTGTGTGTGTGTGTGTGTGTGTGTGTGTGGGTAGAAAATATGAGACATTACCGTACCCTGATATCGTGTTCTACCCGCAGACAGTACGGCTGGTTCTGGTACTGCTGAATCTCACCAGTGATCTCAGCCACTTTGCGTCTCTTACTGAAGTTAATCAGCTCTTTCCCGTGACGCTTCAAAAAATCCGGATTTCCCTCCTCCGTTTTCAGTATGTTGGTCAGGTAGATACCTGTGTGCGCACACACACACACGCACACACACACGTTTGTATTACTGTTATTGTGAGGCCTGTAAACTCAGTAAAAAACGTTTCTGCCTTTCAGTTTTTTATATAAAAGCTACAATATAAAACTGTAATACTGTCAGATATTCCTGTTGTTGTAGAGATTAGTTTTACAATGTGTTACCCCGCACTTACACCCCAAACCTATACACCAAACCCTCGCACAGACACACACTGTCTTACCAAAGAATGGCACACAGGGCGGGTTGATGGATTTGAGTTTTGCTAAGTACTTTTTAAAATGATCCTGGCTGAGCTCCACCGCCTCCTCCAGGAACTTTTTCTTTCTCTCAGGAACAGCCTAAAGACACACACACACACACACACACACACACACACACACACACATATATGTATATATACATGACCTGAGCACAGGTACAGTGTCTACATAATTGTGTGAAAGAGTCACAGACAGACACAGCAAACAGATCAGGAGCAGTAAATAAGATGAACAGATATACATGCTCAGCTTTAACACAATTTGGCTTACAACTGCAAAAAAATGATATTACACAGTACAATATTTGTGTGTGTGTGTGTGTGTGTGTCTCACCTCAAAGGTGTGTTCCAGGCGGTACACAGGTACAGAGTTGATGGCACTAACAATCTCTAAAACCCCATTAAAATTGTTAAGCTCCTGGAAAACCTGGAGGATCTCAATTATCCTCATCATTACCGCCACCCGCTCCTCCATATTCTCTGCCTCCACCACACACCTATTGGGGTGGGGGTAAGTGAGAGGGACATCAGTATTAGAGAGACACTACTAGAAAAGGATGACTGAATTACATGTTTCATGATGCAAAAGGGAGACGTGACTCACTTCTCAAACCAAAGTGTGAGGTTGGTGGTGTGTCGGATCATCCTCAACAGGTTAGGAGAGTTCTTCTCCTTATCTTCTTTCGTCCACACACTGCCCACTAACTCCGACGGACGCACAGCCCTGTGAGAACACACATTCGTGGTTTCATTACTGTCAAATCTACCGTTGCTGGCTGCTCCTGATTGACTGGCTCCCCTACCTGTACAGGTCAGACTCCAACAGTGTGAGCTGGCGTGCAATCTCAATGGGGTGAAGAGTCATTAGGTCAAAGGTCTCAACCTGGCCAGGCTGACTGATGTGCCACTCAAAGGAAGGCGGTGGATTCTCAAAGGTGATGTTATGACTGATGCCATTCGGTTGTGTCTGCATTTTTCGCTTAATGATCTTGTTAATAGACTCCACCCACTTACGCATAGACTTTCCTGCACACACACCAAAGGATTATAAGTGTCAATCAAACAATCAAGATTGTATTACTATGCAGCTGTACGTGTATGTAAATATATGTGTGCTCTGTTTGTGTGTGTGTGTGTGTGTGTGTGTGTGTGTGGGTATATACCTCTGAGCTGCAGTGGGTTGGTGATATAGTCCTCTAGTCTATTGCGTAATTCTGTATCATTCTCAAAGTCATAGAAATGATGCTCCACCCACTGACGGAACACATTTAAAACCCTGAGAACACAAACACACACACAAACATATATAACTATGCATAAGCATAATTGTGTATACATGCATTTGTGAAAAGTGTGTGCATGTGTGTATAGAATGTGTGTGCACCTAAGCTGGACAGGTTGCACGTATTCTCTTCGAAATCTCTGGAGCTCAGCTGCCATTGGCTGATCCCCATTCCAAATTGACTCAAGCTCTGCCTCCGATTGCTCAGGCTCAGGAATCTCAAACCTAGTGTATTTGAGGAAAATTCACACACTGATTACTCACTTTAAAGGTTAGCTTGTATGTCTAAACCAATGCTATAAAAATTATTTTTGTGTTTGCGTGTGTGTGTGTAGATTACCTTTCAATGAGAAGTGTGAGGAGGTCCTGTGGTTTGCAGAAGGAACGATACGTTGTCAAGAAAGTCCGCACAAAATTTGGATCTGGGAAGAAGAAAGAATAAGCGAAATTAACTCAAGATGCTGATTGGCTGGCTGCTATATGACATCACTGGTTGACAATGTGAATTAAAAATCTCCACACTTTCATCTGATTTTTTCCCCTTGATATTCACTTCAAAGCCACAAGGGGGCGCTGATGCTCCAGGCCAATTACAGACTGAGATTGACGGCTCACCTGCATACATGTGGTAGGTGAGTCTCTCGATGAGCTTGTCGACAGTCCCCGCTTTGATTATGGGGATGCCGGTTTTGCTTTGCATGTTCTCCTCAAACACGATGTTCTCCTCTGAATCATGCACGGTAAATCGGTACACATCAGGAGACGGTAGACGAAGTGGCTGCTCCTGCTCCTCCTTCTGCAGCTCGGCGTCCAGCATGCGCTCCAGAGTACAGCGACACTGTAGCATCAAAAGCGCTGACATCCACACATTCTTTTCCTCTGCCGAGCGTGCACAAAACACGGCCCCACCCTCCTCACGCCCCACTAGCTCAAAGGCGAAGCGTAGCTCCGGTGTGTCTTCGCGATCCACCACACGGTACTTACGAAGTACAAACTTTTCCTTTAGCCGGAATTCCGCCCCCAGCAGTCGAGAACTCTGACTGGCTTTGCAGCTAATCATCAGGCCATCGAACAGAAAGTTGTAGCGTTCGTGCTTGGCACCAGCACGTACCAGCAGCCCTTCCAGGATGAACTGGCTGCAGCACTGACCGATGTCTTTGCCTTCCCAACCGTCGATGCTCCTTTGAACCTCACTCATCCGCTTTATGGCCAGATATTTACTGCGAACCGGTCGGCTGTACAAGCGATACAGAGGCTCACTAGGAGAGACAGATCGTGAAAGCAAGAATGAGAGATGAGGCACACGTGAGGCACGCAACCAAACACAATGTTTTTTGCAACATACAGTTATTAAAATGTTATATAATAATACACACCCCAGGAAATTCTGTCTGCTTGGAGGACAAATAGATATTTTACAATGCATTTAATGCAATGATAAAGCTCTGTAAAGAGCTGCAAGAGGATTTTCAGTTTTTTTTCTATCACTGGTTTTAGTTAGAACTACCAAATTGTACTCAATGTGAGGTAGCAACTGTACACCTTAGTGCCATAACAGTATACCTACAATACTGTAAATATACTACTAAAACTGGGGCAGTACTAAAGGAGAACAAAAAAGTCAGGCAAATTAAACATATCAAAAATAATTAATCAGTACCCTTTAATTAGATATAATTTTCTAGTTCTTAAATTCAATAAATGTGTGTGTGTGTGTGCGTCTATTACCCTGGCTTGCGGCGTGGATGGTGTTTGCTGTAGATGCGTTCGATGCTGCTTTGAAGGTTCAGCAGAGCTGTCTGAGCCTGCTTTAGATGTTCCCGGTCATCATGGTCTTTACTCCGCTCCTGCAGTTGCTAGAAATCACAAAACCGATGTTAACTGAGTCAGGATGACAGACTGACGGGAAACTAAAATGACCATGATGACAAAACAATACGTTGACATAAGAGAATAATCAAACAACAACAACAAAAATATTTTAAAAAAAGAACACCTACAGACAGACACCTGTATGTATTCTGTATATATACACAGTAATGTACAACATTTTAGATACCTGTGAGTGGGAATGCGTTCAAAAATAGTTTGTTTATAATATATATATATATATATATATATATATTAATCATTTAACAAAATGGAGTCAATGAACAAAGCAAAATTAAAATCAAATCACTATTTAGTGTGACCAACATTTGGCTTTCAATTCTTACTTTTGCACACTTTTTCACCTGATCACATTCAGATTTATAATTAATTAATTCTACCAAGAAGATGTGAATGATCATCAATTTCATATGTAGGTTGAAACAGTTATTAAGTTATTCAGAATCAGCTGTAAATGAGGTACACACTGTGAAGCAGGCCCCAAATTTATTCTGCAGCAGGACCACTACACCAAACATACAGCCAATGTCATTAAAAGCTATCTTCAGCATAGAGAACTGCAAGGAAGAAATAGTTTTGTCACATAGAGCCCTGATATCAACATCATTGACTCTGTCTGGGATTACATGAAAAGACAGAAGGATTTGAGAAACCTACATTAACATGGTTATTCTCTAAGATGAACAAAGATGTTCTCTCTCGGGTTCCTACAAAGACTGTGCAAGTGTACCTAGAATAATTTATGCTGTTTTTCAGGTGAAGGGTGATCATACCAAATGCTAATTTGGTTTTGTTAAATGATAAAAACAAACTTTTAGTTGTTTTTTTTTTAAAGCATTTTCACTTAGCATTTTTTTCACTCCTGCCTAAAACATTTGCACAATACAGCAGTATAAGAACTAGAATATTAGAATGAATTAATATACCTTAAAAAAACAAACTGTGTGTGCATGATTGTGTGTCTCACCTGCAGTAGTTCAAAATAGTGTATGCAATGATAAACAGGAATCAACATCAGCTGGGGAAGAACATACTGCACGGCCTCCTTAAAACCTTCAGCAATTGACTGTAACACACATACACGCACACACACGCACACACAGGGGGGTTAGGCTGATCTGTCTCTAGTAGACTGGACAGTAATATGAGCAGGAGACTTTGGTGGGGTGGGGTGGGGTGTGTGTGTGTGTGTGTGTGTGTGTGTGTGTGTGTGTGTGTGTGTGTGTGTGTGTGTGTGTGTGTGTGTGTGTGTGTGTGAGATCACAGTATACATTTAACCAGGCCATGAGACAGCCCCCATCATACAACTCAATCAATAATCCACTACACTCTCTCTCACACACACACGCACACACTTTTTGTTTGTTACATACAACTTTTTAATTTAGTAAAAAATGAAAGCACATTCTATTCACATAAAGGCATTGATTGGTGAGTGAGAAAGCACTACACACACACACACACTCACAAAGCAATAGAGCTATTTATAAAGAGCTAGGTTTACCCACATGCACTTCACTGCAGCAAATAAGAACTAAGAGATAGGGGTGGTTTTGGGAGTAATGTGGCAGGTAAAGAACAAGGTGGAGAGCAAATCATTGTGCAGTGTTTACCTGGAAATGCAGAGCCACAGTGGGGCGGGACATGAGGGTACTGAAATGATCATTGAACTCTTTGGAGAGAATTTCCTGGGAGAGAGTCTCATAGGGGTCAAAGGCTTGTTCCTGCACACACAGACAGACACACACACAGACACACATCAGTATGTAGTAGACAGCTGACACACACAGACAGACACACACACAGACACACATCAGTATGTAGTAGACAGCTGTGAATAAATCAGCAAAGTGTTCTAATCAAATACTGGTTTCTATGATGCTTCTGGCTGTCAATCAAACATGAGTGGGTGGAGTTAAACATCAGAAAACTAAATATCAAACAGCACTCTCCATTGCAATAGAACATTTATAATACATCTGTGATGCAGCATAAGGACAGTTTGTTTGATAAATGCGTGCACACACACACACACACACACACACACACACACACACACCTCAGCAAGGTCCTCAAAGCAGCTGCCCACCAGAGGGTGAGGACTCCCATCTTCTGTCATTTCCACTGCATCTTCCATCAGACCCAACAACTTCACTGTCAGCTCATGAACCTCAAGAATATTACTGAACACCAGTTCCACATCCTGCAGTGAGAGTAAGAGAGAGAGAGAGAGAGAGAGACATCCAGTTTTTTAGCTACAAGGCTGACAAAATGTCAATACATTAAAAAAGGTCCACCATCATTCCAGGACACAATGCTATGCCCACATTTGAAGTATGGACATGACTCACCTGTGGGCTGAAAAGTCTGCTGATGGACAGGAAGGCTCTGCGAAACACTTTAATGATGAGGTCGAGTTCTCGCAGGTAGCGCCGTTCCTCCGCCATTTCTAACCGGACCAGATCATCATAGGTGAGTTCACCTGTGGTTGAATCTTCCTCTGTACCCTGAGACAACAGGCCCACCTCCTCCTGATCAAACATGTCCATCAGCACCTGTCTCACACACAGACAGAAACATAGACAGACACACACAGTCCCCATTAACCCTGTCTGATTGTCTTTAATTATCAATTGTATAGCGCAGGTTGCATCACGCTAAGAACACAGCAAAATTTGTGTGAGTATGTGTGTGTGTGTGTGTGTGTGTGTGTGTGTGTGTGTGTGTGTGAGAGAGAGAGAGAGAGAGAGAGAGAGAGAGAGAGATATATACTGGAGTATTACCTTATCTGCACACATTGAGACTTTGATATCCTGCTGGCTGATCTCAAAATGCCGAATGTTTCCTACATAATTCCCGGCCAGTTTGAGTATGTCAGCGGAGATGTACTCCAACACAGCCACAATGTACAGGGACACATGGTAATCGATCTTATAACCCAACACTTCCTAAAGACAGAAAACCATGGACTAAAATGTCAAAATGGTAATGCATAACAAAATATCCGTGATATATTAAAACACACTTTACAGACTGTAACATTGGATAAAATTATGTTAAAAGAAGTTAGCTTTTTACATTAATTAGGTTTTAACAAATTTATTTAGATCCTTCAATAATTACATTACTATAGGTTAGCTCATAACATAAAGCTTGTGACTGACCAATCAGAGATATTCAACAGGGTAAGCTCCACCCCTATTATAACAGCCAACCAAAATAGTGTACTAAGGCATAGTGATTGAGATCAAGAGGTGTCTGGAACCCCTCCAGCAAAAAGTGTGCATGTATGAACCTTCAGTAAAGGGTGGATCTTGTCCACAGGAAGTAGTAGAGGGTTCCTGCGCTTGCGCTTCTCTATAGCTGACTGAGCATCGGCCATAGCCCACTTATCTATAGGGTACGGAAAGGTCTTCTGGATGCGTTCCTGGACACAAAACAAAAGAAGAGGAGAAATAAAAAAGAAAATAAATGAAAGTGGTTAGTGCACACAAAGTGAATATGATTAGATAATTGGGGTGTAATTAATTTAATCAAACAGAGAACTAATTTAGACCCATAAAGTGACTCACAGTACATTAGCCATATGAACATGTTTATAATATAAGTAAACAATTAGAATTTCTTCCTTTTTTTTTTTGGCCCAACCCTAAATCAAGGTTTTAATGTGTTCAGAAGGAACATTGTGTGTCTCAGATCCAGTGTCACAACTCTTTTGAAATATTGGTCACTGTGCAACATAAGCTGTGTTTTGTCACAGGACCGTGTGTGTGTGTGTGTGTGGATGGGGAAGCTTTGTTCCTCAATATGTGTTACGAAAGAAATGCACATGTGAACATTCAAATTAAGTTATTGTGTTTAAATGTTTGCAGTGATATTATGCTTAATCATCAAATTTGGAAGAAATTAAGACTGACAGATTTTGTATATATATATATATAT
>MU565024.1:7947622-7962698 GCA_024362625.1 Silurus asotus | reverse complement strand
GTATAAAGTCCTGACCCTCACTCACCACAGATGTAGACTAGTTTATGGAGATAAGAATCAGCAGGCAGAAGGCAGTAAGAAGTTTGGGGTTAATGTGGATGAGACAGAGGGAGTCAGTGATGAGAACATGACTGAGAACAGACACATTCCTGATCATCATCATCTTTTCTCTGCTTGTGTTCTACATGTGGATCTTCAGCCTGCATACATTCATTAGGTAACAACATTTGTAAATCGTTTTGTATTAATATATATATATATATAATGTGTATGTACAGTGGGGCAAACAAGTATTTAGTTAGCCACCAATTGTGCAAGTTCTCCCACTTAAAAAGATGAGAGAGGCCTGTAATTTTCATCATAGGTACACTTCAACTGAGAGACAAAATGAGAAAAAAAATCCCGTAAATCATATTGTCTGATTTTTAAATAATTTATTTGCAAATTATGGTGAAACATAAGTATTTGGTCAGTAACAAAATTTAATTTCAGTACTCCACAAGGTTTTTACACATGTTGCTGGTATTTTGGCCCATTTCTCCATGCAGATCTCCTCTAGAGCAGTGATGTTTTGGGGCTGTCGCTGGGCAACACGGATTTTCAACTCCCTCTAAAGATTTTCTATGGGGTTCAGATAAACAAGAAAAACAGCCCCAACGCATGATATTTCCACCCTCATGCTTCACAGTAGGTATGGTGTTCTTTGGAGGCATTATTTCTCCCCCAAACATGAAAAGTTGAGTTTATACCAACAAGTTCTATTTTGGTTTCATCTGACCATATGACATTTTTTCAATCCTCTTCTGGATCATCCAAATGCTCTTTAGCAAGCTTTAGACAGGCCCGGACATGTACTGGTTGGTCCCAGCTCTCTGCAGGTCATTTATTAGGTGTGACAATGTGATTTTCTGGATTTTTTTCTCATTTTGTCTCTCATAGTTGAAGTGTACATATGATTAAAAATTACAGGCCTCTCTCATCTTTTTAAGTGTGAGAACTTGCACAATTGGTGGTGGACTAAATAATTTTATGTTTGTGTGTGTATGTATTTTCACATATTTAGCATATCCTTTAACTCTGGACAAATCTGTTGATACTGTATAGCAAGTTCTTCAGTGAAGACAAGTATATTCTCAGAGCTTCTGAAGTCCAAAATCATCACTTAGATTCTGTTAAGGAAAACCCTGCCAACAATGCAGTGTATGGTGTTAAGCGAATTGGTGTTGCCATTTGATTTCTATTTGAAGTTACTTAGATGTGACATAGGGACTGACACCTAACATCATGCATGAATTATTAGAAGGCGTAATAGCTTTAATAGTCAAATTAGTTTTAAGAAAGGCACACAGAGAAAAGCATATAACCATACAGGAAGTAAATGCTGAGTCTTATTCCCATAGGTCAAAATAATAGAGCAAACAAACCGAAAAAATCTTTTTTTACAAAATTCAGGCATTTCATGATCAGCCTCACAAAAAGTTAAGCACAAGTCAGCTGTGAGATGGAGGAGAAGGAAAGATTCTGGAGTGAATTAGATGAAGTGGTGGATGTTGTACCTAGAAATGAACGATTGGCGATTGGTGCAGACTTTAATGGACATGTAGGTGAAGGGAACAGAGGTAATGAGGAGGTTATGGGTAGGTATGGCCTAAAAGAGAGGAATGTGGAAGGGCAGATGATGGTAGATTTTGCTAAAAGGATGGAAATGGCAGTGGTAAATACATATTTTAAGGAGAAGGAGGATCATAGGGTGACGTATAAGAGTGGAGAAAGGTGCACACAGACGGATTAAGTTCTATGTAGGAGATGCAACCTGGGGAAGATTGGAGACTGTAAGGTGTGGGCGTGGGACAGTGTAGCTAGACAACATTGGATGGTGGTCTGTAGAATGGTTTTGGAGGCGAAGAAGAAGAGGAGGAGAGTAAGGACTGAAAGAAGAATAAGATGTTGGAAACTGAAGGAGGAAGAGTGTAGTGTGAGGTTAAGGGAAGAGATCAGACAGAGGCTGGTGGTGAAGAGGTGCTGGATGATTGGAAAACTACTGCAGGAGTGATCAGGGAGGCAGCTAGAATAGTAATTGGTGTGACATCGGGAAATAGAAAGGAAGACAAAGAGACGTGGTGGTGGAATGAGGTAGTGCAGGAGAGCATACGGGGAAAGAGGTTAACAAAGCAGAAGTGGGATCGACATGGTGATGATAAAAGTAGGCAGGAGTACAAGGAGATGCGGCAGCAGGTAAAGAGGGATGTGGGGAAACCAAGGAAGGATGAGAGGTTGAACACTAAGGGAGGAAAAAAGGATTTGTACCGATTGGCCAGGCAGAGGGACTGAGCTGGGAATGATGTGTTGCAAGTAAAAGCAATAAAGGATGGAGATGGAAATGTGTTGACTAGTGAGGAGTGTGTGTTGAGAAGATGGAGGGAGTATTTTGAGCAGCTGATGAATGAGGAAAATGAGAGAGAGAGAAGGTTGGATGATGTGGAGTTAGTGAAGCAGGAGGTTGATAGGATTAGTAAGGAGGAAGTGAGAGCAGCGATTAAGAGGATGAAGAGTGGAAAGTCGGTTGGACCAGATGACATACCAGTAGAAGCATGGAGATGTTTAGGAGAGATGGCAGTGGAGTTTTTAACCAGATTGTTTAACAAGGATCTGGAAGGTGAGAGGATGCCTGAGGAATGGAAAATGAGGAAGTGAGAGCAGCGATTAAGAGGAAGAAGAGTGGAAAGTCGGCTGGACCAGATGACATACCAGTAGAAGCATGGAGATGTTTAGGAGAGATGGCAGTGGAGTTTTTAACCAGATTGTTTAACAAGATTCTGGATGGTGAGAGGATGCCTGAGATATGGGAAATGGTACCGATCTTTAAGCATAAGGGAGATGTGCCGACCTGCAGTAACTACAGGGGAATTAAGTTGATCAGTCACACCATGAAGTTATGGGAAAGAGTAGTGGAAGCCAGGCTGAGAGAAGAGGTGACCATCTGTGAGCAACAGTATGGTTTTATGCCAAGGAAGAGCAACACAGATGTCTTATTTGCTTTGAGAATGTTGATGGATAAGTATAGAGAAGGACAGAAGGAATTGCATTGGGGATTTGTGGATTTAGAGAAAGCGTACAACAGAGTGCCAAGAGAGGAGTTGTGGTATTGTATGAGGAAGTCAGGTGTATCAGAGAAGTATGTGAGGGTGGTGCAGGACATGTATGAGGACAGTGTGACAGCAGTGAAGTGTGCATTAGGAACGACAGAGTGGTTCAAGGCTGTTGGACGTTTTGATGACCAGGTGAGGGAGGCGAGATTGAGATGGTTTGGACATGTGCAGAGGAGGGACATGAGTTATATTGGTAGGAGAATGCTGAATATGGAGCCACCAGGAAGGAGGAAAAGAGGAAGACCAAGGAGGACGTTCATGGATGTGGTGAGGGAAGACATGCAGGTAGTTGGTGTGAAAGAGGCAGATGTAGAGGACAGGGTGGTATGGAGATGGATGATCCGCTGTGGTGACCACTAATGGGAGCAGCCGAAAGAAGAAGAAGAAGACTCTATTTACGTCTTTACCTAGAGAGCTTCAAAGTACACTAAAGAGTCACAAAAAATGTCAAACAATTGATTTTGCAGATAAAACACTTGGCTGTGTGAAAGAGGTTTGTGTAAATAATTGTAAAATATGCCATCAAAGATGTTTGTTATTGATGTGCATACAGAGGATGTTTCTTTACTCTTTCAAGTTAAATATATTTTAAATGATACTTTGTGAATATTGTGTAAAAAACTGTTGCTCAGACTTGAACACTGAGACTGTGTCTGAGTCCCGAACACTGATTGGAAGGCTGTTCCATAACTGTGGGGCTTTATAAGAGAAAGATCTGCCCCCTGCGGTAGTCTTCATTATTTGAGGAACCAAAAGATAGCCAGCACCTTTTGATCTAAGTAGGCGTGGAGGATCATACTGGTACAAAAGTTCACTCAGATACTGCGGTGCGAGACCGTTAAGTGCTTTATACGTCAGTAGTAGTATTTTATAATCAATGCGAGATTTGATTGGGAGCCAGTGTAGACTGATTAAAACAGGGGTGATGTGGTCGTATTTCCTAGATCTAGTGAGGACTCTTGCTGCTGCATTCTGGACTAACTGAAGCTTATTTATGCACTTACTCGCACACCCAGCCAGTAAAGCGTTACAGTAGTTCAATCTAGAAGTAACAAAAGCATGAACTAGTTTTTCTCCATACTGTAACGACATCATATTTCTAATTTTAGCAATATTTCTAAGGTGAAAGAAGGCGATCCTGGTAATATTATTCACGTGAGACTCAAAGGAAAGACTCGGGACACACCAAGGTCTTTGACAGCCGTACATGCTGAAACAGAAACACCATCCAGAGATGCTACGTAATCAGAAAGTTTGCTTCTAGCTGCATGTGGTCCTAGTAAAAGTATTCTGTCTTATCTGAGTTGAGCAGAAGAAAGTTATTAAGCATCCACTGTCTAATGTCCTTTACACACTCCTCAACACTGTTTAGCTGATCTCTCTCATCTGGCTTTGCTGAAATATACAGCTGTGTATCATCAGCATAGCAATGGAATGGGGTATCTGCAAGAATGAAAGGTAAAGTTTATAGGTCTGTGGTGAGACCTGCGATGTTGTATGGATTAGACACAGTGGCATTGAGTAAAAGGCAGGATGCGGAGCTGGAGGTAGCAGAGCTGAAGATGTTAAGGTTTTCGTTGGAAGTGTTGGAAATTAGTTTATTAGAGGGACAGCGTATGTTGGACGTTTTGATGACCAGGTAAGGGAGGCGAGATTGAGATGGTTTGGACATGTGCAGAGGAGGGACATGAGTTATATTGGTAGGAGAATGCTGAGTATGGAGCCACCAGGAAGGAGGAAAAGAGGAAGGCCAAGGAAGAGTTTCATGGATGTGGTGAGGGAAGACATGCAGGTAGTTGGTGTGAAAGAGGCAGATGTAGAGGACAGGGTGGTATGGAGATGGATGATCCGCTGTGGTGACCATTAATGGGAGCAGCCGAAAGAAGAAGAAGAAGACTCTATTTACGTCTTTACCTAGAGAGCTTCAAAGTACACTAAAGAGTCACAAAAAATGTCAAACAATTGATTTTGCAGATAAAACACTTGGCTGTGTGAAAGAGGTTTGTGTAAATAATGTAAAATATGCCATCAAAGATGTTTGTTATTGATGTGCATACAGAGGATGTTTCTTTACTCTTTCAAGTTAAATATATTTTAAATGATACTTTGTGAATATTGTGTAAAAAACTGTTGCTCATTGTCAAACGATTGTCATTGTCAATTACTATCAGGCACTTGACCTTTAAATGGTTGAACTTTCGTATGTAGGACCCAGATATGCATAGTCATTCACCTACAAAACATTAGGATTGTCTCATCTCATTACCAAATTTGTGATGCTTTTGCATAAATCAGTTACATTGAATTAAAGTTTTATTTTGTACATAGGAAAATGTATTAAATATACTTAATACTTACTTATGTTTAATGAAATGTTTTGCAGCAAATTATTATTTATTATTTTCAGTTATATTTTGTTTAAATATTTATAAATATTTATTGTAAACTGAAAATATAAAATGTTTCACTATATATTTAAACAAATTGTTTAAACACATGTATTTAATGATTTACAGTCACTAATATTAAATGAATGCCTTTTGGGTTCACTTGTTGTATGTGCATGTTGTACAATAGAAAAATAGCCTTTATTAGTTCTTTAAGGAACACATTTGAGACTGTTAAGGTACAAAGTGTCTTATATGGATAGGATTTGTACCGTCTCAAGGTTACGAACGTAACCCTAGTTTCCCGAGGGAACGAGACGCTGCGTCTCCGTGCCACACTCCCTGCATCCCTACGGCGCTTACCTTCTCTCTTTGCAGAAGCTAATGCAATACCACCGCACAGCCATTTTGTAGCTTCCTGGTTTACGGCGACGTCGCCTGTCTATGACGTCACAGCTTGCCTACTGGCTAGATTTCACACGTGATTCAGAGCGTGGTCACGCAGGGGCGTTGCCATAGCGTTTCGACGCAGCTCGAGTTCCTGAAGGGGAACTTTGGTAAAGGTATAATGTACCAGCAGGTTTTAAAAATAGAAAAGGTACAAATCATATGCCTAAAGGCACACACTGGAATGGTACACATTTGTTTCTTCAGGAAACTAGACACTGCTCATCATCTTACCATTACCATCCCTACAGTGAAACATGGTGGTGGCACCATCATGCTGTGGAGATGTTTTTCAGCAGCAGGGACTGGAGACCTAAGACTGGAGTGATGGTTCATCTTCCAATGGGAGAGATCTGAAAATGTCTGTGCACTGACACTCCCCATCCAACTTAATGGAGCTTAAAAGATTTTGTAAAGAAGAATGTAAGAAACTACTCAAAAACAGGCTTGTAGCATAATACTCAAAAAGACCCGAGGCTGTTATTGGTGCCAAAGCTGCTTCAACAAAGTATTAAGCAATGGCTGTAAATACTTATGTACATGTGATAATACATTTGCCAGGATTTCAAACACACTTCATTTTCAGTGTGATTCTCCTCTACAATGATCAACTCAAGTCAAGTTCTTTCTATAGCGCTTTTCACAACAGACATTGTTTTGAAGCAGCTTTAAAGAAATCAACAGTCAAGGTGAACGGTGTGCATTTATCCCTGATGAGCAAGCCTGTGGCAAGGGAGAAACTCCCTTAGATGTAATGAAACCTTGAGAGGAACCAGACTCAAAAGGGGAACCCATCCTCATTTGGATGACTTCAAGAGTTTGATCATAAATCTTTCAACAAAACAGAACACTGGAGAGTGAGAACAAATATGAGTACTGGAACATAAGATTATAAGTAATGTTCTTTCTACAGTCTTATACAACTCAACTTTTGTGGTCATCACAGATCCAGCATCAGCTTCTCCATGCCAGAGCTTTTAAACACTCCAGGAGGTCCAATGTCAAACTCCACACTTGTAGTGGGATTCAATTGGCACTGGTACGTCTCTAGATAGTTTGGGATGTTTGCGAGTACGGCATCTACTTCTTCAAAGGTCCATAATCTTCATGAGGTGGGACGTGACTGGAACTGGCCGAACCTCATTATGCTCAGGATGGGGAGAGAAAGAGAAGCAGTGGAGAGAAATTAGCATAGCTGCTGTTCATGATATTAACAGCACAAGTTGATAATGTGCATGTGATCAGATGTTCTGGAGCACAAGGTTATGATGTGATGTGTGTTATGTGTAGGCTTTGCCAAAAAGATATGTTTTTAATCTGCACTTAAAATGGGAGAGTGTGTCTGAGCCGCGAACACTGTCAGAAAGACTATTCCAGATTTTAGGACCTAAATGTGAGAATGATTTACCACCTTTAGTGGACTTTGCTATTCTAGGAACTATTAGAAGCCCAGAGTTTTGAGATCTCAGGAAGCATGATTGATTGTAGAGTGTTAAAGGACTGTAGAGATACATGGGAGCCAAACCAGTGCTTAGTGCTTTATAAGTAAGAAGTGGTAGTTTGTAGTCTATACGAAACTTAACAGGAAGCCAATGTATGGACGATAAGATTGGGGTTATTTTATCATATTTCCTTGACCTTGTAAGAACTCTTGCTGTCGCATTCTGAACAAACTGAAGCTTGTTTATTAATGATGCAGGACATCCACCTGGTAATGCATTAAAATAGTCTATTCTGGAACACATGAACGAGCTTCTCTGCATCAGACATAGATAACATGTTTCTTAGCTTAGAAATATTTATAAGGTGAAAGAAGGCTGTTTTTGTAACTTGGTTGATATGATAATTAAAAGACAAGTTGTTGTCTAAAATAACACCCAGGTCTTTTACCGTTGAACTAGTGGTTACAGAACATCCATCTAAATGTAGGTTGAGATGCTGGAGCTTCTGTACTCTGGTTTTTGGGTCAATAAGCAAAATCTCCGTCTTATCAGAATTTGATAGTAGAAAGTTATGGGTCATCCAATCTCTTAGTTCTTTAACACACTCAGTTATCCGAGCTAAATTAAGCTGTATCGCCTGGTTTTGATGAGATATATAGATGGGTATCATCAGTATAACAATGGAAGCTAATTCCATGCCTTCTAATAATATTTCCTAAGGGAAGCATGTATATTGTAAGAAGCAGGGGTCCTAGAACTGAACCCTGTGGCACGAGCAAGGCTTAAACCAGCTTAATGCCTGTCCCTGAATGCCAGTGTAATTCTGTAAGCGATCTAGGAGGAGATCATGGTCTATAGTGTCGAATGCAGCACTAAGATCTAGTAAAACCAACAGCGAGATGAAGCCTTGGTAAGAAGCTAAAAACAGGTAATTAGTGATTTTACCTAGGGCAGTTTCTGTGATATGATAGGGCCTAAAACTTGACTGAAACTCTTCAAAAATATTGTTTTCTTTCAAATCAACATAACTGGGCAGCGACAATCTTTTCTAAAATCTTAGACATAGATCAGGATGACGAACTTGAAAATGGTTAAAAACATATGTGACACCTCACTGTGCACAGATATTTTGAGGGGCAGTGGCAAAAAACAAAAAAGGGGCACAAAGGGGGTGGATGCAGGAGAAAATGCTGACAATTCTGCATATTGAGAAATTGAATGAATAAAGGATGGAAGGAATTAAGACGTGTCAAAGTATGCTGAAATAAGTAGAACATATTTTTAGAAAACTTTATTTTATTTTTAGTAAATATAATAAAATATTGTTCTATATATTTTAACTAAGCAGGCATATTATAAACAAATAAAATGTTGATATTCACAAAAATTGATAATAATAAACTGCGTTAATAATAAATAGCAAGCAATTTCATGTTTATAATTTTTTTTATAATTTCCAAACTGTTCCGAAATTGAACATAGCCGTGACTGTGGGAGTACGTACTAAACTGCAACTCATATGAGGATGGGTTCCCTCTTGAGTCTGGTTCCTCTCAAGGTTTCTTCCTTTTGCCATCTAGGGGAGTTTTTCCTTGCCACAGTCGCCACCGGCTCACTCATCAGGGAAAAACTTACTTATAAAGAACATATTCACTTTTAATCACCACATTATCTGTGTAAAGCTGCTTGACAATGTTCATTGTTAAAAGCGCTATACAAATAAAAATGAATTCAATTCAATTTAATTAAACTGTACATTTTGTTTACCGTTACACCCCTAATTGTAATGTATCTACCTGTTAAAGCAATGACCTTTCGGAGCGGACACACAGAGTGTCAAAGTATGCTGAAATAAGTAGAACATATCTTTAGAAAACTTTATTTTATTTTTAGAAAATATGATAAAATATTGTTCTATATATTTTAACTAAGCAGGCATATTATAAACAAATAAAATGTTGATATTCACAAAAATTAATAATAATAAACTGCGTTAATAATAAATAGCAAGCAATTTTATGTTTATAATTTTTTTCCTCCAAACTGTTCCGAAATTGAACATAGCCGTGACTGTGGGAGTACGTACTAAACTGCAACTCATATGAGGATGGGTTCCCTCTTGAGTCTGGTTCCTCTCAAGGTTTCTTCCTTTTGCCATCTAGGGGAGTTTTTCCTTGCCACAGTCGCCACCGGCTCACTCATCAGGGAAAAACTTACTTATAAAGAACATATTCACTTTTAATCACCACATTATCTGTGTAAAGCTGCTTGACAATGTTCATTGTTAAAAGCGCTATACAAATAAAAATGAATTCAATTCAATTTAATTAAATTGTATATTTTGTTTACCGTTACACCCCTAATTGTAATGTATCTACCTGTTAAAGCAATGACCTTTCGGAGCGGACACACAGATTGTGAGGGCAGAAAAACACAGAGAATTAACTGATCCATAAATTTTTAGCGGAGCAGTTACAGAACGCTTTGTGGCAAGAGGCACCCTAAAACAAATAAAAAATATTCGCTGATTATGTAATCGGTATGATTACATAAATCGGTATTATTACCAGTGTGACACTAAAACAGGTAGAAGTAATAATTACTTTTTACTTAAGTACATGTCAGAGCCAAAACTTCTTTACTTTCAGTTGAGTAAAAAAGTATAAATACAATAAATATAGAATTTCTTATGAGCAATTTTTGAAGGGGACAAATAATTCAATCAAATTGTACTTATAAAGACACAGTGACCCACAGTAAAAAACTTTGATTTTATCATTATTATTGTAGCATGGACACTGCATCATTATAGTTATTTTAAAGTTTTTCTCAGGTTCAAAGCAAAACAAGGAATTTAAAAAAGGTTTCATTTTTTTTTTTTACATTATTTAAGACACTTAAAAACAGAATAGAAATTGATTATACAAAAAATACAGTGGGGTCAGTTCGGACGTAGCACAGTGATCATTTAGTAAATGCACAGATAAACAATATGCTAATTGTGGCCGTTAATGTCAAGTTAATATTATGCCAAGTCGCCCCAAATAAAACACTGCATGGGAAATGGCTTTGGCATGTTAGCTGCAGTGCACTATGCTACAAGCTATTGTAAACAAGCTAACGTTAACTAGATAAGTCATATTTTAATCGCTGATAGAGCAGATTCATGAAAAATTACATCGCTAATCAGCATTTTAGAGATGTCATTTATAAATGCGCAACTAATTTATAAATGAATCTGCATCAACTACACTAAAGAGAATTGCTTTGTTTAAAGTGAATAAAACACCCTAGTTAATGGAGTTGAACATTAATTGAGCCGCAGACACACTAGTGATGTCCGGTTCGTGAACGAATCGTTCATTTGAACTGGTTCTTTTTAGTAAACCGGTCGAACCGGTTCACCAAATCGGACTGAATCGTTCAAAACAGTTCATGTCTCAAATCAGCACTAATCAACAAAATTACTCAAGTTACTCACTTTTGAATGTGTATAACCGTCTATCCAACTCAAAATAAATTAATATCCCTGAGAATGGGGTTCTTCTCTAGATTCTCCAACAGTACACACATTAAACTGAAACATGCTGCTGAACAAGTGATCATCACTGAGCATGCGCATACCTGCCGATTCCGAGCAGCACACATACTGCTGTTCTCGAGTCACCAGTACTGGATCAAAAACCGTTTCTTTCGGACATGTCTGACATACTGAGAACGATCATGAGATGCTAACACAGAGCTTGCGCGGCTAACAAAACAGTACACATGCTGGTACCGCGGTTCTCGAGACTCGATTCATATACTGGTTGCTTGTTTTTAAATCTCCAGTACACAGAATCAAAATACGACACGTCCGACATATAACAACAATACTGAGCATGCGTGTAATTTCAGCGGGATGAAATAGATTGTATATTAAAAAGTAATTTAATAAACACCAGAAAGTGGAAATATGTTTGTGACTTAATTACTTTCTGATCGCTGTAAGAGGATCTGTTCGAGTCGGCTATATTACAGTTTATGAAACGAGCGAAAGAAGCATTTTTATAGCAGTATAGTATTGCTTTTATAATGAGATAAATGTCTGTGTCTTTTGTATTTATTTATGTTTGTATGATCATAATCATGGATGCACAAAAATGTGATTCCTTGTTTTGATTCCGCCGAGATGATGTTTGGATATGCATGACGTCATGACGTAAAAGAACTGGTAAACCGTTTTTTTTGAACCGGTTCTTTGAAACGAACTGTCCGAAAGAACTGATTCGCAAAAAAGAATCGGACTTCCCATAACTAAGATACACACCTGACTCGTGTGTGCAGAGTAGGTAAGATGAACTGGGAACGCAGGCAGTGGGTCAAACCACTGTGAGGAAGGGGAGGGGGAACTCAACTGTTTCTAAATGCAACCCTCGGAAGGGGGGGCATGTCCCCTCTGTTCCCCCCGGGATTTACGACCACACACACACACACACACACACACACCATTCTCCCCGCCTTCTCTATTGAAAAACCGCGCGAAAGCAAACTGAAAGTAAGACAGTTGGAGTTGGTTGTCTTTGTGGTGTTCACGTGTTTTCTCCTGCCTGGATCTGTCACATTTTTAACCTGTTTACTTCCATTTACCATCAACATCATCATTAATATCATCATATCCAACTCTCTGCTGTGTTCTCTACAGTAAGTGATCTTTTTTCCGGAGTTAAACTTTTACTGCATTGTGCAGAAAGTGCAGAAAATTAGGATTTATTCTGTAGTGTATGAATAAAAGTGCAGAAGTTTATAACTTATTTTTGCCAGGATTTAATCTGTAGTGTATGACTAAACGTCAGTAATTTATACTTGTTTTTATTAGGATTTATTCTGTAGTTTATGAATAAAAGTGCAGAAGTTTATAACTTATTTATATTAGGATTTAATCTGTAGTGTATGAATGAAAAGCAGAACCCGAAACTGCTGTAGACACTGAGGACACAGACTCCCGAATAATCTCCCTCCAGGTCTCCTAATAATCACAAATCCATCCATCTGACGGTATATTTAGTATGCGATATATTATGCTTTTCACTCATTTACTTTAACGATACAAAGGTGATGTTGACATGTTTATGATGATACAAAGCTGAGATTCCCGCCTCGAACTTTGGCTGTTAAAATGAACACCAATCATATAACAGTTGGCGCGGCTTTACTGCGTATGTGTTTTATGGAACGCCAACAGATTCAAAAGCAGGTGATTTATTTTTTACATGGAGTTCAGTTTCAGCAGGACATTCTCACCACACTAAACCAGGAGATACTGTAAAAAACAGATATTGAAAGAACGAATAAAGCACATTTTTGAACCAGGATTTCTGGCTTTCCTAAGAGACGACCCTCAGGGACTGTCCCAAGAGACTTTAATAAAATTCACTTGTAAAAAGAAATGTTATATAAACTGACTGTGGAGAGAGAAATCCTCTTAAACTTACATTAGAACAGTGACAAAGTTATAGTTCATCTAAAAATGTTTACTGCTATAATTTTTTCCACCTTATTTTATTCCAACCCTGAATTCCTTCTGTTTTTCATTATATAAAATAAACTATTCTAAATTATACCCCCAATCTATTACAGTTTTTTCCTATTCCATGGCAGAAGATAGAGAGCATAATTCTTAAAAGTGAAACATCATCACGCAGCTTCAAAACGATTTGAAGGTGAGGAAATTGTTGTCATTTTGTTTTGATAACCAACACAGAAGTGTTTTGAATAATTGATGAATATATGAAACTAATCCACCAATAAACCTGCATACATTATCTCTAGCAGAACCATCAATATTAACCTCATAAAATGACCCTGGGTTTTTTCCCACATTTTGTTCGTGCATTATGGTTTTCCTGGGAACATAAATTTAAGGAAAATTGTGTATTTTTGTGCAAGTTTTGGCTGACCTTTCCTCATGGTGTCCAGCTTTTCTTGAAAAGTTTGTCTTGTAAATATTCTTGTAAGTATATCTACAACCAAATCAATTTCCTCTCCTCTGTCAGCCATTGTGTAATGACTATCAGTTATTAAATCCACACAATTATAACTTTTTTTTTATTCGTACAGATGGGACGCCAGAGTCCGGTGAAGTCCAACACGAGTCGAGGTGAAAATCCTGAAGGTCCTGAAGATACCAAAGATTCAGTAGATCTTGAAGATTTAGAAGATCCTAGGGATTCAAAAGGTCCTGAATATTTACAAGATCCTGAAAATTCAGAAAGCCCTAAAGATTCAGAAGGTCCCAAAGATGCAGAAGAAGAACCTCAGACAAACAGAAGAGGATCTTTGATTATTCCTCTTGATTTCTCATTAGAAAATGTAGTCTCTAGCAGTGTAGGGGAGAGCAAGAGCAGAACAGAACCATAAATATACACACAAATTACTTGATGGTTTACCAGGGGTCACCAGCTGGCAGACTCTGGTCCAAATCCGGACTGCAAAGCCTTTTTGCATACTAAAATAAATATATGCCAAACGCTATTTTTAAATAAAATTTATATCAGGCACATCAAGGTCAGATTAGTGAGTGAAATATAATGGCATTCATAAAAATAATGAAAGTTGATGCTGAAAACCGCGTTTTTTCGAGATGCTTCCATCTTAAAGTTCAACACAGTTCAGCCTAACCGACGATTTAATTTGAGGTTATTTACATTTATATGGATTTAAAGAAACTGTATAAATTAACAGATAAAGGGTTCCTTGCACTTTTAAAATTTTCTGAAACTGACACTTTATTTGCTTGTTTGTGTTTCTGTTTGTTTGTGTTTGCTGATGATATTTTACAGATGCAGCTTGAAGCATAGAAGACATGAGATACATTAAGTTAGGTAAAAACAATAAGTCTAATGTTAAAATGTGATGAGATTTCTGTGTTTTTTTGTTTGTTTGTTTTTTACCAGTAAAGTTACTTATGATCTGTAATCTCAGCTCAGTAGAAACAAAAGCACTTTAGTTTTTTCTTTTATTTATCTTTTATTTTGTTTGAAAAGCATCAATTCATGTTTTTAGGTATATAATTGTCCGGACCTCAGCTGGCGAGGGTTCATTTACTGGACCTCGAACAATGAAATATTTCTCAGCATCTGAACAACATTTCAATGGCAGATCAATAAACACTACACCTTTAAGATCTTTTGTGTTAAAATTATTTTATGTATATGCATTTATTAAATTGAATAGAAATGTACTTCTTGTTTGTGTGTGAGATTTGAAGTAAATACAGTTAGATTTTATATAAAGCCTGAAGTAAAGTCAAAGGTTATAAACTATTACAGTATATATAAATAAAACAATGGTACATCTTCTTCTCCTTCATCTTCTTCTTTCAGCTGCTCGTTAGGGGTCGCCACAGCGGATCATCTATCTCCAAACTACCCTGTCTTTTATATTTTCCTTCTTCATGGCAGCTCTATACTCAGCATTCTTCCACCTTTATACCTTAGGTCCCTCCTCTGCACAAGTCCTCAATCTAGCCTCCCTTACCGTCTCCAAAACGTTCTTTGCTCTGTCCCTCTCAAAAAATGATTTCTAATCCAGTCCTTCCTCATCACTCCCAATGAAAATCTCAGCATCTTCGACTCTAACAGCTTCAGCTCCACCTATGCCACAGTACAAC
>MU565024.1:7934751-7945323 GCA_024362625.1 Silurus asotus | reverse complement strand
CAAATAAATAGTTAAAAAATCATACATTGTGATTTCTGGATTTTTTTATTTTTTATTATGTCTCTTACAGTGGACATGCACCTACGATGACAATTTCAGACCCCTCCATGATTTCTAAGTGGGAGAACTTGCAAAATAGCAGGGTGTTCGAATACTTATTTTCCGCACTGTAGATAACATGTTTCTTAGCTTAGAAATATTTCTAAGGTGAAAGAAGGCTGTTTTTGTAACTTGGTTGATATGATTATTAAAAGACAAGTTGTTGTCTAAAATAACACCCAGGTCTTTTACAGTTGAACTAGTGGTTACAGAACATCCATCTAAATGTAGGTTGGGATTCTGGAGCTTCTGTATACTGGTTTTTGGGCCAATGAGCAAAATCTCCGTCTTATCAGAATTCAATAGTAGAAAGTTATGGGTCATGCAATCTCTTATTTCTTTAACACACTCAGTTATCCGAGCTAATTGAGCTGTATCGCCTGGTTTTGATGAGATATATAGATGGGTATCATCAGTATAACAATGGAAGCTAATTCCATGCCTCCTAATAATATTTCCTAACGGAAGCATGTATATTGTGAAGAGCAGGGGGCCTAGAACTGAACCTTGTGGCACGCCATAATTTACTTGCATTAGCCTGGATAGCTCTCCATTTAAATCTATGAAATGGTAACGATCGGACAGGTAGGATTTATACCAGCTTAATGCTTGTCCCTGAATGCCGATGTAATTTTTTCTAAGCGATCTAGGAGGAGATCATGGTCTATAGTGTCGAATGCAGCACTAAGATCTAGTAAAACCAACAGCGAGATGAAGCCTTGGTATGAAGCTAAAAACAGCTCATTAGTGATTTTAACTAGGGCAGTTTCTGTGATATGATGGGGCCTAAAACTTGACTGAAACTCTTCAAAGATATTGTTTTCTTTCAAATCAACATAACTGGACAATCTTTTCTAAAATCTTGAAATGGATCAGGATGACGAACTTGAAAATGGCTAAAAACATATGACACCTCACTGTGCACAGATATTTTGAGGGGCAGTGGCAAAAAACAAAAAAAGGGGCACAAAGGGGGTGGATGCAGGAGAAAATGCTGACAATTCTGCATATTGAGGAATTGAATGAATAAAGGATGGAAGGAATTAAGACATGTGTCAAAGTATGCTGAAATAAGTAGAACATATCTTTAGAAAACTTTATTTTATTTTTAGAAAATATGATAAAATATTGTTCTATATATTTTAACTAAGCAGGCATATTATGAACAAAAAAAACTGTCGATATTCACAAAAATTAATAATAATAAACTGCGTTAATAATAAATGGCAAGCAATTTTATGTTTATCAATTTTTTCCTCCAAACTGTTCCGAAATTGAACATAGCCGTGACTGTGGGAGTACGTACTAAACTGCAACCCATATGAGGATGGGTTCCCTCTTAAATCTGGTTCCTCTCAAGGTTTCTTCCTTATGCCATCTAGGGGAGTTTTTTCTTGCCACAGTCGCCACCGGCTCACTCATCAGGGAAAAACTTACTTATAAAGAACATATTCACTTTTGATCACCACATTATCTGTGTAAAGCTGCTTGACAATGTTCATTGTTAAAAGCGTTATACAAATAAAAATGAATTCAATTCAATTTAATTAAACTGTACATTTTGTTTACCCATGGATTTTTAGCGGAGCAGTAACAGAACGCTTTGTGGCAAGAGGCACCCTAAAACAAACAAAAAAATATTCTCTGTACATAAATCGGTATTATTACCAGTGTGACACTAAAACAGGTAGAAGTAATAATTACTTTTTACTTAAGTACATGTCAGAGCCAAAACTTCTTTTCTTTCAGTTGAGTAAAAAAGTATAAATACAATAAATATAAAATTTCTTATGAGCAATTTTTAAAGGGGACAAATAATACAATCAAATTGTACTTATAAAGACACAGTGACCCACAGTGAAAAACTGCATCATTATAGTTATTTTAAAATTTTTCTCAGGTTCAATGACAAAGCAAAACAAGGAATTTAAAAAAGGTTTACATTTTTTATTTTTATTTTTGTAAATTATTTAAGACACTTAAGAACAGAATAGAAATTGATTATACAAAAAATACAGTGGGGTCAGTTCGGACGTAGCACAGTGATCATTTAGTAAATGCACAGATAAACAATATGCTAATTGTGACCGTTAATGTCAAGTTAATATTATGGCAAGTCGTCCCAAATAAAACACTGCATGGGAAATGGCTTTGGCATGTTAGCTGCAGTGCACTATGCTACAAGCTATTGTAAACAAGCTAACGTTAACTAGATAAGTCATATTTTAATCGCTAATAGAGCAGATTCATGGGAAATTACATCAGCAATCAGCATTTTAGAGATGTAATTTATAAATGCGCAACTAATTTATAAATGAATCTGCATCAACTACACTAAAGAGAATTGCTTTGTTTAAAGTGAATAAAACACCCTAGTTAATGGAGTTGAACATTAATTGAGCCGCAGACACACTAGTGATGTCCGGTTTGTGAACGAATCGTTCATTTGAACTGGTTCTTTTTAGTAAACCGGTCAAACTGGTTCACCAAATCGGACTGAATCGTTCAAAACAGTTCACGTCTCAAATCAGCACTAATCAACAAAATTACTCATGTTACTCACTTTTGAATGTGTATAACCGTCTATCCAACTCAAAATAAATTAATATCCCTGAGAATGGGGTTCTTCTCTAGATTCTCCAACAGTACACACATTAAACTGAAACATGCTGCTGAACAAGTGATCATCACTGAGCATGCGCATACCTGCCGATTCCGAGCAGCACACATACTGCTGTTCTCGAGTCACCAGTACTGTATCAAAAACCATTTCTTTCGGACACGTCCGACATACTGAGAACGATCATGAGATGCTAACACAGAGCTTGCGCGGCTAACAAAACAGTACACATGCTGGTACCGCGGTTCTCGAGACTCGATTCATATACTGGTTGCTTGTTTTTGAATCTCCAATACACAGAATCAAAATACGACACATCCGACATATAACAACAATACTGAGCATGCGTGTAATTTCAGCGGGATGAAATGGATTGTATATTTTAAAGTAATTTAATAAACACCAGAAAGTGGAAATATGTTTGTGACTTAATTACTTTCTGATCGCTGTAAGAGGATCTGTTCGGGTCGGGTATATTACAGTTTATGAAACGAGCGAAAGAAGCATTTTTAAAGTATTAAATTGGTTTTAATAATGAGATAAATGTCTGTGTCTTTTGTATTTAATTATGTTTGTATGATCATAATCATGGGTGCTGCACAAAAATGCGATTCCTTGTTTTGATTGTGCCGAGATGATATTTGGATATGCATGACGTCATGACGTAAAAGAACTGGTGGCGACTGTGGCAAGGTAAAACTCCCTTAGATGTTATGAGGAAGAAACCTTGAGAGGAACCAGACTCAATAGGGGAACTAATCCTCATCTGGGTGACATCAAGAGTTTGATCATAAATCTTTCAACAATACAGAACACTGGAGAGTGAGAACTAACATGATTACTGGAGTATAAGATTATAAGTGATGTTCTTTCTGCAGTCTTAAACAGTCTATATGGTTAATAGCTCCGAGTTTTATGAGCTCAGCATTTGTGATCACCACAGATCCAGCATCAGCTTCTCCATGCCAGAGCCTTTAACACTCCAGGCGGTCCAATGTCAAAACTCCACACATGTAGCGGGATCCAAATGGCACTGGTATGTCTCTAGATGGTTCGGGATGTTTGCGAGTTCGGCATCTATTTCTTCAAAAGTCCATAATCATCACGAGGTGGGAGGTGATTGGAGCTGGCCAAACCTCAGGGTGTCTCCGGATGGGGAGAGAAAGAGAAGCAGTGTAGAGGAGTTAGTGTAGCTGCTGTTCATGATATTAACAGCACAAGTTGATAATGTGCATGTGATCAGATGTTCTGGAGCACAAGGTTATGATATGTGATGTGTGTTATGTGTAGGCTTTGCTAAAAAAAATATGTTTTTAATTTACACTTAAACTGGGTGAGTGTGTCTGAGCCTCTGTCTGCCTGGATCATCTGTCTGCCTGGACACTGGACTATCTCACAGACCGACCACAGTATGTGAGGACACGTGACTGTGAGTTTGACATAATTGTCTGCAACACTGGATCCCCGCAGGGAACGGTTCTAGCCCCGTTTCTCTTCACCATCTACACTGCAGACTTCATGTTCAGCTCAGCAACCTGTCACCTACAGAAGTTCTCTGATGACTCTGCCATCGTCGGTCTGATCATGAATGATGATGACAGAGAGTACAGAGAACTCATACAGAACTTTGTGGACTGGTGCCAATGGAGCTGCCTCCAGATAAATGCGGGGAAAACGAAAGAACTGGTGGTGGATTTCCGTAGGCACAAACAAACTCTATTACCAGTGAACATTCAGGGAAGGGACATTGTGAGAGTGGACTCTTACAAATACAATTGTGTTCAAAATTATTCAACCCCCACTGAAATTGATTGTTTTGGTCGGTTTGACATTGATTATGATCATTCAGTCATCCTGCTTACAATTAAATCAAAGAGGCACGTGTAGGTCAGACAAATATAACATAACATTTATAATGAAATAACCACAAATGTCTTTTCTGAGCTCACATCATTATCAGTTTTATTCAACCCGCAAGTGACATTCAATCTTAGTACTTAGTACAACATCCTTTTACAGTTATAACAGCTTTTAAACGTGAAGCATAGCTTGACACAAGTGTCTTGCAGCGATCTACGGGTATCTTCGCCCATTCATCATGGGCAAACGCCTCCAGTTCAGTCACATTCTTAGGCTTGCGCACTGCAACTGCTTTCTTTAAGTCCCACCAGAGGTTCTCAATCGGATTTAAGTCTGGTGACTGCGATAACCACTTCAAAATGTTCCAGCCTTTAATCTGCAACCATGCTCTAGTGGACTTGGAGGTATGCTTGGGATCATTGTCCTGTTGAAAGGTCCAACGTCTTCAAAGCCTCAGGTTTGTGACGGACTGCATCACATTGTCATCCAATATCTCCTGGTACTGAAGAGAATTCATGGTACCTTGCACACGCTGAAGCTTCCCAGTACCTGCAGAAGCAAAACAGCCCCAAAGCATGATTGACCCCCCGCCATGCTTCACAGTAGGCAAGGTGTTCTTTTCTTCATAGGCCTTGTTCTTCCTCCTCCAAACATAGCGTTGATCCATGGGCCCAAACAGTTCTAATTTTGTTTCATCAGTCCACAGAACACTATCCCAAAACTTCTGTGGTTTGTCCACATGACTTTTGGCATACTGCAGTCGACTCTTCTTATTCTTTGGGGACAGCAAGGGGGTGCGCCTGGGAGTTCTGGCATGGAGGCCTTCATTACGCAGGGTGCGCCGTATTGTCTGAGCAGAAACTTCAGTACCCACATCTGACAAATCTTTTCTCAGTTCCTCAGCAGTCACACGGGGACTTTTCTCCACTCTACGCTTCAGGTAGCGCACAGCAGTCGAAGTCAGCATCTTCTTTCTGCCACGACCAGGTAGCGTTTCAACAGTGCCCTTTGCCTTGAATTTGCGAATGATGCTTCCTATGGTGTCTCTTGGTATGTTTAACATCTTTGCAATCTTCTTATAGCCATTGCCCTTCCTGTGAAGAGTAATCACCTGTTCTCTTGTCTTCCTGGACCATTCTCTTGACCTCACCATGTTTGTAACCACACCAGTAAATGTCTAGAAGGAGCTGAGTATCACAGTCATTTTAAAGCTGCCTAATTGGTGCTTATTAGGCTTTATTGCGTTATTATTATTATTATTATTATTATTATTATTATTATTATTATTATTATTATTATTATTATTTGTTTTTATTTCTATGTTTTTATTTTTGTATATTCTGTTTTATATATTTGCATCTATTTTTATTTCGTTGTCTTGCTGCTATAACATAGAAATTTCCCCACTGTGGGATGAATAAAGGTTTATCTTATCTTATCTTATCTTAACACTGTAAGGAAGACTATTCCAGAGTTAAGGAGCTAAATGTGAAAATGCTCTACCACCTTTAGTGGACTTTGCTATTCTACGAACAACTAGAAGCCCAGAGTTTTGAGATCTCAGGGAGCGTGGCGGATTGTAGCATGTTAAAAGACTGGAGAGGTACATGGGAGCCAAACCATTTAGTGCTTTATAAGTGAGAAGTAATAGTTTGTAGTCTATTCGAAACTTAACAGGAAGCCAATGTAGGGACGATAAGATCGGGGTTATGTGATCATATTTTCTTGACCATGTAAGAACTCTGGCTGCTGCATTCTGGACTAACTGAAGCTTGTTTTTTAATGACGCAGGACATCCACCTAGTAATGCATTACAGTAGTCTATTCTGGAGGTCATGAACGCATGGACGAGCTTCTATGCATCGGATATAGACAACATGTTACTTAACTTAGAAATATTTCTAAGGTAAGAGAAAGCTGTTTTTGTAACTTGGTTGATATGATTTTTGAAAGACAAGTTGCTGTCTAAAATAACACCCAGGTCTTTTACTGTTGAACTAGTGGTTACAGAGCATCCGGCTAAACGCAGGTTGAGATGCTGGAGCTTCTGTATACTAGGTTTTGGGCCGATGAGCAAAATCTCAGTTTTATCGAAATTTAAAAGTAGAAAGTTATGGGTCATCCAATCTCCTTAACACACTCAGTTATTTGAGTTAATTGAGCTAAATCGCCTGGTTTAGATGAGATATATAGCTGAGTATCATCAGCATAACAGTGGAAGCTAATTCCATGCCTTCTAATAATATTTCCTAACGGAAGCATGTATATTGTGAAGAGCAGGGATCCTAGAACTGAACATTGCGGCACGCCATAATTTACTTGCATTAGCCTGGATAGCTCTCCATTTAAATCTAAGAAATGGTAACGATCGGACAGGTAGGATTTAAACCAGCTTAATGCCTGTCCCTGAATGCTGATGTAATTTTGTAAGCGATCTAGGAGGAGATCATTGTCTATAGTTTAGAATGCAGCACTAAGCTCTAGTAAAACCAACAGCGAGATGAAGCCTTGGTCTGAAGCTAAAAACAGCTCATTAGTGATTTTAACTAGAGCAGTTTATGTGCTATTATAGGGCCAAAAACCTGACTGAAATTCTTCAAAGATATTGTTCAGAGGTTGAACTGCCACAATTGTTTTTCTAATGTTTTCTATTTTTTCAGTGAAGAAATTCATAAAGTCCTCACTACTAAACTGTGATGGAACACAATTTTCAGAGCCCTGATTTGTAGTTAGTATAGCTACAGTACTGAAAAGGAACCTGGGATTGTTTTTGTTGTTTTCTATGAGTTTGCTCAGGTGTTCAGCTCTAGCAGCTTTTAGCGCCCGTCTGTAGCTAAGCATACTGTCTTTATATGCAATTCTAAATACCTCCAATTTAGTTTTCCTTCATTTTCTCTCCAGATTACGTGTTGTTCTCTTGAGTTCATGCGTATGACTATTATACCAAGGTGCAGGTGCTTGTTCTCTAATCTTTTTTAACCGGATAGGGGCAACGGTGTCTAATGTGCTAGTGAGGAAAAGGTCTATGTTGTTAGTTATTTCATCAAGATTATTATCAGTTATGGGTTTAGTGAGAAATTGAGATAAATCAGGCAGGTTATTTATGAATCTGTCCTTAGTAGTTGGAACAATAGTCCTAACAAATCGATAACGTGGTGCAACACGGCTAATCTGCTCTACCGGTAGTGTGTACAGTATGAGGTAATGGTCTGTGATGTCATCACTCTGAGGTAAAATATCTATATCAGTGACGTCTGCTCCGTGTGATATTATTAAGTCTAATGTGTGGTTAAAGTGATGAGTTGGTCTGGTGACATTTTGTTTAACCCCAAAAGAGTTTAATGAGTCAACAAATGATAATCCTAGAGCATCATTTACATCATCTACATGAATATTAAAATCTCCTACAAGCAGCACTTTATCAAAATTGAGCAAGAGATCTGATAGAAAACAAGCAAACTCTTGAAGAAAATCAGCGTAGGGCCCTGGGGGTCTGTACATGGTTACCAGAGCGAGTTTTCTATGTATGTTTGAAAAGTAAGACAGTTGGAGTTGGTTGTCTTTGTGGTGATGGTGTTCACCATCATCATCATCATCATTAATATCATCATATTCAACTCTCTGCAGTGTTCTCTACAGTAAGTATTTTTTTTTTTAACTTTTACTGCATTGTGCAGAAAGTGCAGAAAATTAGGATTTATTCTGTAGTGTATGAATAAACGTCAGTAATTTATACTTGTTTTTATTAGGATTTATTCTGTAGTTTATGAATAAAAGTGCAGAAATTTATAACTTATTTTTGCCAGGATTTATTCTGTAGTGTATGAATGAAAAGCAGAACCCGGAACTGCTGTAGACACTGAGGACACAGACTCCCGAATAATCTCCCTCCAGGTCTCCTAATATTTAGAAATCCTCCCCCGCTACAGTATTTCACTATCTAATGGTATATTTAGTATGCGATATATTATGCTTTTCACTCATTTACTTTAATGATACAAAGGTGATGTTGACATGTTTATGATGATACAAAGCTTGAATTTCCCGCCTCGAACTTTGGCGGTTGAAATGAACACCAATCATATAACAGTTGGCGCGGCTTTACTGCGTATGTGTTTTATGGAACGCCAAGAGATTCAAAAGCAAGTGATTTATTTTTTACATGGAGTTCAGTTTCAGCAGGACATTCTCACCACACTAAACCAGGAGATACTGTAAAAAACAGATATTAAAAGAACGAATAAAGCATATTTTTGAAGTGGGATTTCTGACTTTCCTCAGAGACAAACCTCAAAAAAAGAAATGTTATATAAACTGACAGTGGAGAGAGAAATCCTCTTAAACTTACATTAGAACAGTGACAAAGTTATAGTTCATCTAAAAATGTTCACTGCTATAATTTTCTCCACCTTATTTTATTCCAATCCTGAATACTGTCTGTTTTTCATTATATAAAATAAACTATTCTAAATTATACCCCCAATCTATTACAGTTTTTTCCTATTCCATGGCAGAAGATAGAGAGCATAATTCTTAAAAGTGAAACATCATCACGCAGCTTCAAAACGATTTGAAGGTGAGGAAATTGTTGTCATTTTGTTTTGATAACCAACACAGAAGTGTTTTGAATAATTGATAAATATATGAAACTAATCCACCAATAAACCTGCATACATTATCTCTAGCAGAACCATCAATATTAACCTCATAAAATGACCCTGGGTTTTTTCCCACATTTTGTTCATGCATTATGGTTTTCCTGGGAACTTGAATTTAAGGAAAATTGTGTATTTTTGTGCAAGTTTTGTCCGACCTTTCCTCACGATGTCCAGCTTTTCTTGAAAAGTCTGTCTTGTTAATATTCGTGTAAGTATATCTACAACCAAATCAATTTCCTCTCCTCTGTCAGCCATTGTGTAATGACTAACAGTTATTAAATCCACGCAATTATTATTATTCTTTATTTGGACAGATGGGACGCCAGAGTTCGGTGAAGTCCAACACGAGTTGAGGTAAAAATCCTGAAGGTCCTGAAGATACCAAAGATTCAGAAGATCTAGCAGCGTAGAGGAGAGCGAGAGCAGAACAGAACCATGAATATACACACACAAATTACTTGATGGCTTACTCAATTTGTTAACTTAAATGAAATATTTCACAGTATCTGAACAACATTTTCATGGCAGCTTCGATAAACAATACACCTGTAAGATCTTTTTTGTTTTATAGTTTTTGTATTCGTGAGTGTAAAGTTTTTAATAAATACACCTTCATTAAATGGAATAGAAATTTACTTGTATGTGTGTGTGAGATGTGCAGTATATACACTTAGATATAATATAAAGCCTGAAGAAAATTCATAAATGTTATGAACTATTACATACACTATAAATCAGGGGTCACCAACCTGGTGCCTGTGGGTCTTTTCTAAAAAAAATAGCTGTTTCCTACCTTGTTAAATCTTTGTTAAAAATTATTGTGAGAAATCATTAACATGATCAGTGTCTTCTCAGATGAATATCATTAATTATTATTAATAACATATATTTATAGGTAAATTGAGCAAATATGTTATTTCAGAAGTGTGTATCAAACTGGCAGCCCTTCTCATTAGTCGGTACCCAAGAAGTAGCTCTCGGTGACAAAAAGGTTGGTGACCCCTGGTCTAGCGCATTGATGTTTTGGGGCTGTCACTGGGCAACAAAACATCAATGCGTGAGTTAAATATATGAGTGTTACAGTAAAGGGTCTGAATACTTAGGACCATGTGATATTTCAGTTTTTCTTTTTTAATAAATCTGCAAAAATTTTCAACAATTCTGTGTTTTTCTGTCAATATGGGGTGCTGTGTGTACATTAATTAGGAAGAAAAATGAACTTAATTGATTTTAGCAAATGGCTGCAATATAACAAAGAGTGAAAAAATTTAAGGGGGTCTGAATACTTTCCATACCCACTCTATATATATATATATATATATATATATATATATA
>MU565024.1:7910827-7928714 GCA_024362625.1 Silurus asotus | reverse complement strand
ATTAGTGATTTTAACTAGGGCAGTTTCTGTGATATGATGGGGCCTAAAACTTGACTGAAACTCTTCAAAGATATTGTTTTCTTTCAAATCAACATAACTGGGCAGCGACAATCTTTTCTAAAATCTTAGACATAGATCAGGATGACGAACTTGAAAATGGCTAAAAACATATGTGACACCTCACTGTGCACAGATATTTTGAGGGGCAGTGGCAAAAAACAAAAAAAGGGGCACAAAGGGGGTGGATGCAGGAGAAAATGCTGACAATTCTGCATATTGAGAAATTGAATGAATAAAGGATGGAAGGAATTAAGACATGTGTCAAAGTATGCTGAAATAAGTAGAACATATTTTTAAAAAACTTTATTTTATTTTTAGAAAATAAGATAAAATATTGTTCTATATATTTTAACTAAGCAGGCATATTATGAACAAAAAAACTGTTGATATTCACAAAAATTTATAATAATAAACTGCGTTAATAATAAATAGCAAGCAATTTTATGTTTATCATTTTTTTCCTCCAAACTGTTCCGAAATTGAACATAGCCGTGACTGTGGGAGTACGTACTAAACTGCAACCCATATGAGGATGGGTTCCCTCTTGAGTCTGGTTCCTCTCAAGGTTTCTTCCTTATGCCATCTAGGGGAGTTTTTCCTTGCCACAGTCGCCATCGGCTCACTCATCAGGGAAAAACTTACTTATAAAGAACATATTCACTTTTAATCACCACATTATCTGTGTAAAGCTGCTTGACAATGTTCATTGTTAAAAGCGCTATACAAATAAAAATGAATTCAATTCAATTTAATTAAACTGTACATTTTGTTTACCGTTACACCCCTAATTGTAATGTATTTACCTGTTAAAGCAATGACCTTTGGGAGCGGACTGGCTCCGACCAGTTCACCAGTACTGTATCAAGAACCGTTTCTTTCGGACATGTCCGACATACTCAGAACGATCATGAGACGCTAACACAGAGCTTGCGCGGCTAACCAAACAGTACACATGCTGGTACCGCGGTTCTCGAGACTCGATTCTCGAGACTCGAATCTCCAGTACACAGAATCAAAATACGACACATCCAACATATAACAACAATACTGAGCATGCGTGTAATTTCAGCGGGATGAAATAGATTGTATATTAAAAAGTAATTTAATAAACACCAGAAAGTGGAAATATGTTTGTGACTCAATTACTTTTTGATCGCTGTAAGAGGATCTGTTCGAGTCGGCTATATTACAGTTTATGAAACGAAGGAAAGAAGCATTTTTATAGCAGTATTAAATTGCTTTTATAACGGTTTTTTTGAACCGGTTCTTTGAAAAGAACTGTCCGAAAGAACTGATTCGCAAAAAAGAATCGGACTTCCCATAACTAAGATACACACATGACTCGTGTGTGCAGAGTAGGTAAGATGAACTGGGAACGCAGGCAGTGGGTCAAACCACTGTGAGGAAGGGGAGGGGGAACTCAACTGTTTCTAAATGCAACCCTCGGAAGGGGGGGCATGTCCCCTCTGTTCCCCCCGGGATTTACGACCACACACACACACACACACACACACACACCATTCTCCCCGCCTTCTCTATTGAAAAACCGCGCGAAAGCAAACTGAAAGTAAGACAGTTGGAGTTGGTTGTCTTTGTGGTGTTCACGTGTTTTCTCCTGTTTGGATCTGTCACATTTCTAACCTGTTTACTTCCATTTACCATCATCATTAATATCATCATATCCAACTCTCTGCTGTGTTCTCTACAGTAAGTGATCTTTTTTCCGGAGTTAAACTTTTACTGCATTGTGCAGAAAGTGCAGAAAATTTAAATTTAATCTGTAGTGTATGAATAAACGTCAGTAATTCATACTTGTTTTTATTAGGATTTATTCTGTAGTTTATGAATAAAAGTGCAGAAGTTTATAACTTATTTTTGCCAGGATTTATTCTGTAGTGTATGAATGAAAAGCAGAACCCGGAACTGCTGTAGACACTGAGGACACAGACTCCCGAATAATCTCCCTCCAGGTCTCCTAATATTCAGAAATCCTCCCCCGCTACAGTATTTCACTATCTGATGGTATATTTAGTATGTGATATATTATGCTTTTCACTCATTTACTTTAATGATACAAAGGTGATGTTGACATGTTTATGATGATACAAAGCTTGAATTTCCCGCCTCGAACTTTGGCGGTTGAAATGAACACCAATCATATAACAGTTGGCGCGGCTTTACTGAGTTTTATGTGTTTTATGGAACGCCAACAGATTCAAAAGCAGGTGATTTATTTTTACATGGAGTTCAGTTTTAGCAGGACATTCTCACCACACTAAACCAGGAGATACTGTAAAAAACAGATATTTGAAAGAACGAATAAAGCATATTTTTGAAGTGGGATTTCTGGCTTTCCTAAGAGACGACCCTCAAAAAAGAAATGTTATATAAACTGTGGAGAGAGAAATCCTCTTAAACTTACATTAGAACAGTGACAAAGTTATAGTTCATCTAAAAATGTTCACTGCTATAATTTTCTCCACCTTATTTTATTCCAATCCTGAATACTGTCTGTTTTTCATTATATAAAATAAACTATTCTAAATTATACCCCCAATCTATTACAGTTTTTTCCTATTCCATGGCAGAAGATAGAGAGCATAATTCTTAAAAGTGAAACATCATCACGCAGCTTCGAAACGATTTGAAGGTGAGGAAATTGTTGTCATTTTGTTTTGATAACCAACACAGAAGTGTTTTGAATAATTGATAAATATATGAAACTAATCCAACAATAAACCTGCATACATTATCTCTAGCAGAACCATCAATATTAACCTCATAAAATGACCCTGGGTTTTTTCCCACATTTTGTTCATGCATTATGGTTTTCCTGGGAACTTGAATTTAAGGAAAATTGTGTTTTTGTGCAAGTTTTGTCCGACATTTCCTCATGGTGTCCAGCTTTCCTTGAAAAGTCTGTCTTGTTAATATTCTTGTAAGTATATCTACAACCAAATCAATTTCCTCTCCTCTGTCAGCCATTGTGTAATCAATGGCTGAGAGAGACAAACAGTTATTAAATCTACACACAAAAATGCTGTCTTTTATTTTACAACTGGCGACTGGCCCTTTATTATTTTATTTATTTATTTATTTTTATTTATTTATTTTTATCTGTACAGATGGGACGCCAGAGCCCGGTGAAGTACAACACAAGTCGAGTTGAAAATCCTGAAGATCCAGAAGATACCAAAGATTCAGAAGATCTTGAAGATTTAGAGGATCCTAGGCATTCAGAAGGTCCTGAATATTTACAAGATTCTGAAATTTCAGAAAGCCCTAAAGATTCAGAAGGTCCTAAAGATCCAGAAGAAGTACCTCAGACAAACAGAAGAGGATCTTTGATTATTCCTCCTGATTTCTCATTAGAAAATGTAGTCTCTAGCAGCGTAGAGGAGAGCAAGGACAGAACAGAACCATAATTATACACACAATTTACTTGATGGTTTACTTAATTTGTTTACTAAAATGAAATATTTCACAGAATCTGAACAACATTTCAAGAGCAGCTTTGATAAACACTACACCTGTGAGATCTTTTTTGTTTTAAAGTTTTTGTATTCGTGAGTGTAAAGTTTTTTATACTGAATTTTTAATAAATACGCATTCATTAAATGGAATAGAAATGAACTTATTGTGTGTGAGATGTGCAGTAAATACACTTAGATTTTATATAAAACCTGAAGAAAAGTCATAAATGTTATGAACTATAACATACACTATAAACACACACACACACTGCTGACTGTCAGTATCGTCAGATTCTCCTCCACATTGAACAGGATATTGAACTTCCTGAATGAAAACGATTAAAAACACACACATCATCTACACGAACTGTATCTGAGTCCCCCTGATTATCAAAGAAGAATTATACCCAGAGGTGTCCATCTGCTGTTTCTTTGTATTTCTGTATGTGTGAATATGAACATATATATTCACACACGATCGGCAACACCCTGAAACTAAGTTACAGTACAGTGGCGAGGGTCATACCAAGGTCTTTCCTGACGGTTTCCACTCTGAACAGACCTCACAAAGGTCGATCAAAAACGTTGAGTCCTTGTGCTGTGTGTCGGGTGCAGAAGCTGGCTTCAAAAATTACAAATGAGTTTGCAGAAGCAAAATGTCCGATCATCAGTGCT
This sequence comes from Silurus asotus, assembly GCA_024362625.1. NCBI lineage: Eukaryota > Metazoa > Chordata > Actinopteri > Siluriformes > Siluridae > Silurus > Silurus asotus. The sequence continues at coordinate 7,924,506 of MU565024.1, read as the reverse complement.
CAAACCATACGCCACACAGTGCAACAAGTCGGTTTGAATAGCCTTCATCCCAGAAAGAAGCCTCTTCCAAAGCTGGTTCACAATAAAGCCTGCAAATGGTTTGCTGGAAAGCTGTCCAAGAGCATGAATTACTGGAACCATGTCCTGTAGTCTGATTAGATTAAGATAACCTTGTTTGGCTCAGAATTGTCCAGCATGGTTGGCGACACGAGTACTTACTAGTACTTAATTGTGTCTTGCCTACAGTCAAGCATGGTGATGGAAGCTGCGGTTCATTAAGGAAAACTTGGATTCCAACATGTACTGTGATATGTTGAAGTGAAAAATGATGCTGTTACAGAAACTGTACTGAATGGCGGTTTTTGAAAAACATGAAAACAATGGAAGTGGGGGAGTGGCCTTGTATCTCTCCAGACATGAACCTGATTGAGCACCTGGCACCTGGTGGAGAAGTGGCATGTGTCTTACATCCAGAAGCTCTGTGATGTCATTATGGAGGAGTGGAAGAGGATCCCAACAACAACATTTTGTGCAGCTCTGGTGAATTCCATGGCAGGAATATTAAGGCAGTGCTAGATAACAATAACGCATATAACTAACTATATACACTCACTGGCCACTTTATTAGGTACACCTGTCCAACTGCTCGTTAACGCAAATTTCTAATCAGCCAATGACATGGCAGCAACTCAGTGCATTTAGGCATGTAGACATGGTCAAGACGATCTGCTGCAGTTCAAACCGAGCGCCAGAATGGGGAAGAAAGTTAATTTAAGTGACTTTGAACATGGCATGGTTGTTGGTGCCAGACGGGCTGGTCTGTGTATTTCAGAAACTGCTGATCTACTCTATTTTCACGCACAACCATCTCCATTCATTTACAGAGAATGGTCCGAAAAAGAAAAAAATATCCAGTGAGCGGCGGTTCTGTGGGTGCAAATACCTTGTTGATGCCAGAGGTCAGAGGAGAATGGCCAGACTGGTTCGGGCTGATAGAAAGGCAACAGTAACTCAAATAACCAATCGCTACAACCGAGGTATGCAGAAGAGCATTTCTGAATGCACAACACTTCGAACCTTGAGGCGGATGGGCTACAGCAGCAGAAGACCACACCGGGTGCCACTCCTGACAGCTAAGAACAGGAAACTGAGGCTACAATTCGCACAGGCTGACCAAAATTGGACAACAGAAGATTGGAAAAATGTTGCCTGGTCTCGATTTCTGCTGCGACATTCGGATGGTAGGGTCAGAATTTGGCGTCAACAACATGAAAGCATGGATCTATCCCGCCTTGTATCAACGTTTCAGGCTGGTGGTGGTGGTGTAATGGTGTGGGGGATATTTTCTTGGCACACTTTGGGCCCATTAGTACCAATTGAGCATCGTGTCAACGCCACAGCCTACCTGAGTATTGTTGCTGACCATGTCCATCCCTTTATGACCACAGTGTACCCATCTTCTAATGGCTACTTTCAGCAGGAGAACACGCCATGTCATAAAGCATGAATCATCTCAGACTGGTTTCTTGAACATGACACTGAGTTCACTTTACTCAAATGGCCTCCACAGTCACCAGATCTCAATCCAATAGAGCCCCTTTTTGGGATGTGGTGGAATGGGAGATTCGCATCATGGATGTGCAGCCGACAAATCTGCAGCAACTACGTGATGCCATCATTTCAATATGGACCAAAATCTCTCAGGAATGTTTCCAGTACCTTGTTGAATCTATGCCACGAAGGATTAAGGCAGTTCTGAAGGCAAAAGGGGGTTCAACCCGGTACTAGTAAGGTGTATCTAATAAAGTGGCCGGTTAATGTATATATATATATATATTCTTCTTTCCTCTCCATTTCCAAACCATCTCACTCTAGCCTCCCTCACCTTGTCTCCAAAACGTGAAAAGATATGAATAATTTCCATACTAAAACATGGAGGAACATTTAATTGACTTTTAAACATTAATGGAGAGCAGGAAGCAGAAGACGACTTAAATTCATTGCCGCGCTTTTCGTCTCTTTATTACCACAAAACTTGGATTTGGTGGATTATCAGACTAAAAGTTTCTGAAGCTATTAACTGACTTTTTTATGAAAAGGGAAAGCTGGAAGCAGATTACTTTATCTTTAGAAGAACTTAATTATATAAATTAATAAAGACTGGACTGGAATTATCTGATGAAGGGAAAGGAAAATTCAAAGGTGAGTTTTATGTTAATATCAAAAGTGCAACATGACATTAGCGAGTGCATTTAGCTTAATATTTGCTTATTTTTATGTTTGTCTATGTTTAATTATTGTAATGCTTTAATTGATTTTTACACGGTTTTTGCTTGATCTACTTTTATATTGTTGGTTTGCATATTTGTGTAATTTATTTCCTTACCTTAAAGCTTTATAAGCATTTTTTGTTTAAGAACCGCTCTTTCAAAACGTGTCTCTAAACCTTCTTTTACTTCTTTTTTCTTTTGTTATGTTCTGGATGTTTTTCTGAGAAAGGCCTTGCCTACTACCCTTTGTCTTTTAAATTTTGAAGTTGATGGGGAAAGTGTCAGTGCTGGTCTCATGGATTACAAGCTTTTTTGAGAATTTATAGTAAGTTAATATAATTAACTATTGTGGATTACGTCTATGTGAACAGTTGCAACTAGTGATTGGGAATTTATTCAAGATTTACTTCTGAATTTTCTAATACAAATACATTTTTTAGAAGAACCAGCCACACCCTATCCCACTGTTCAGTATTTAGGAGCATCTGACTGGAAACAGGTCTTTAGTGAGATTTAGTGCCATGTCGTTTGGGTGAAGGATGGCATTCTTTCTGCCTTTTGTTCCCTTTTTTTTTTTATTTAACCCTGCATATCCCACTCATACCAGGAACACCTTCTCCAAAGGTATGTGTTGTAGGCATCTACATCTGGGTAAAAGCCAAGGCCCTATGCATGTCCAAAGTGTTCACGCAGACATTTTACTGTTGTAAAACAAATCAAACATATAGGATTGATTTATGAACATAACTTTTTCATCTGTTGTGGACTTGATGGGTGTCAACATTTCATTTTAAAATATCAGTCTTTTAGGCGTCATGTATATAGAAAACACAGAATTCATTTTTGGCCAAATAATAACAATATTACAGAGATAATGAAATTGACATTAGTGAAAAGGAAGTCAACACTGACACCACAGAGGATGCTCCTAAAGATGTTATACTGGATTTGAATGATCTTTTAAATAATTTCATGGGAAATCTAGTGTTTCGAAAGGCAGAGAAAAAAATGTTTGTTTAGCAAGAAATCTTGGAAGATATCAAGTTCCTTCTAAGTTTCTTCAAAGAAAACTATGATTGTTTGCTTCCTTACCATCTAAAGCAAAATGGTAAGGCAAAATGGATATTAATAGTCATTAGATTGGAAATCTTGTTCCCATTGTTGATGTGCTCAAAAAGTACTGCAGCCATGAAGATGTATATAATTCTATACAGACACAAAACACTCAGTCTAGAGCATGTGCTGTCTGACTACAATGATGGAATATACTTTAAGGAACATTCAACATCTTTTCCAAACATCCAGGTGCATTACGTCTGCACTTCTATGAAGATGAACTTGAAGTGGTTAATCCTCTTTGTTCTAAAATAAACACACAAACTCTGTGCTATTTATACAGTTGGTAATTTAAATCTAAAATATAGGCCTCAGTTAAAGCATATTTATCGTGCCTTACTTGTCGAACATTCTTTATTTAAGCAGCACATGGGTGTTATTCTAAAACCTTTGTTGGGGGATTTAAAATTACTGCCAACTGATGGTCTCTGATGTTCAGAATTAAGATCTTCAATGTGTTTTCTTCAATCTGGTTTCTATCTATGAGAACAATTTGTCTGCACACATGATTGGTGAATTTAGCATATCCTTTAACTCTGGGCAAAACTATATATACTGTATGGCAACTCATTCAAATAAGAGTGAGTTCTTCAGTGAAGACAAGTATATTCTCAGAACTTCTGAAGTCCAAAAGCATCACTTAGATACTGTTAAGGAAAACCCTGCCAACAATGCAGTATATGGTGTTGAGTGAATTTGTCCATTTGATGTCCATTTGAAGTTAAATTGATGTGACAAAAGGACTGCCACCTGACATCATGCATGACTAGTCAAATTAGTTCTATGAAAAAGCATATGACCATACAGGAAGTAAATGCTGAATTGTCATATTGCCATAGGTCAAAATAATAGAGCAAACAAGACATCCCTGCTGTCTGAGAACATTTTACAGAATTCAAGCATTTCAGGATCAGCTTCACAAACATGAAGCTTATTTAGGCTTTTACCAATCTTGATTGCACACCACATTAAACACAATTCCATATACTGTAATTCTATCTTCTAGGTTGAGAAATTACATATATAGTTATGGCACCTACAGTAAAAAGAGAAACCCGTCCTTTACTTAACATAAAATTGAAAGAGTTTCTGCAAGAGTCAAAAGACAAATATGACGAAATATCATTAACATATCACCAAAGTGTCACTATCTAATACATTATGCAAGACTTATTTCTTCTTTTGATCTGCTTCATCCTCTTTGGTGCATGCTTTTTGAAAGCAAGCATCAGTACTTTAAGAATGTATCTAGCACATGTAAAAACTTCATTAGCCTCACTTCTTCTTTAAGCAAAAGATAGTTTTTGTCAGAAAGCATGTTGGTTGATATTCCTGTAAAAGTTACAGGAACAAGCATGAGCACTTCATTTACATCTTTTCTCAGAGAGCTTCAAAGTAAACTTAAGAGTCACAAAAAATGTCAAGCCATTGATTTTGCAGATAAAAAACTAAGCTGTGTGAAAAAGGTTTGTGTAAATAATGTAAAATATGCCATCAAAGATGTGTTTGTTATTGATGAATTAAAAAGTTTTACTTTGTACATGGTAAAACGTATTTCATATACTAATACCTTTTGTGAAAATTTATTTTATGAACTGTTTTGTTGCAAATTTTGTTTAAATATTGATGAAATCCTAATTGTAAAGTGAAAATATTAAACATTTTACTGTACACTGAAAAAAATTGTTTACACACTGCCTTGTCAGTGTGCTGGTACCTTAAAGGATAGGATTTGTAACTTTGATGAAGGTATAATAGTGTACCAGCAGGATTTTAAAAAAAGGAAAGGTACATTTTGGTTACCAATGGGACAAATCATGTTCCTAAAGCCACAAACTGGAATGTACACATTTGTTTCTTTATATGATGGTATTCTGTCCCATTAAAAGGTACTGTCCAAGAGACAATGTTTTGAGAAACTGGTCAGAGACTTCATCACCGCATCACTACCAGACTCACTGGACCCTCTACAGTTTGTGTACCGCCCGAACTGTTCTACTGTGGACGCCATTGCTCATCTCCTCCACACTACAATGAGCCACCTGGACTACAGAAAAGGGAATTATACAAAGATGCTGTTTGTGGACTACAGTTCAGCATTTAACACAATAATTCCCTCCATAATCACCTCTAAGTTGGAGGTCCTGGGACTGAGCCTGCCGCTGTGTCAATTTGATCTCTAACTTCCTAACAGACAGACCACAAGCCGTACGGTTGGAAAACACACCTCATCCACCCTCACCCTCAGCACTGGAGATCCCCAGGTTTGTGTTCTGAGCCCCCTGCTGTACTCACTTACACATCCGACTGTGTGGCCACGTTTGCTGATGACAATGTTGTGGTGGGCCAGATCTTCAACAACGACGAGACGGCCTACCTACAGAAGGTTAAAAACCTAGAGAGATGGTGCCAGGAGAACAACCTTCTCCTGAACGTCAACAAGAGTAAGGAGTTGATAGTGGACTTCAGCACGAAGCAGGAGCGGTCATACCGACGGCTGAACATCAACGGGACCCCAATGGAGAGAGTGGAAAGTTTCCGGTACTTACATCACACACAGTGTTCACATCACACAGGACCTGTCTTGGAACTGTCACACCAACACCCTGGTGAAGAAGGCCCGGCAGCGTCTTTACCATCTAAGACGCTTAAGGGACTTTAAACTACCATCTCAGGTGCTAAAGACTTTTTACACATGCACCATTGAGAGCTTTCTGATAGGTAGCATCACTTCCTGGTTCAGGAACAGCACCATGCAGGACAGGCAAGCCCTCCAGAGGGTGGTGTGTTCAGCTAAACATACCATCCACACCGAGCTCCCTAACCTGCAGGACATCTACAGCACGGGGTGCCGGACCGGAGCCAGGAAGATTGTGAAGGACCTCAGCCATCCCAACAATGGACTCTTTTCTTTGTTGCGTTCAGAGAAATGCTGAAAGCGAACACAGAGAGAATGAGGAGGAGCTTCTTCCTGCAGGCCAATCAGAGTTTGAACCAAGAAACACCCAGGATCTAGAACTGGTCCACTTTCTCCTTCATCACACTTTTCTGCAAACATTTTTCTTTTCTCACTATGACACTTTAATCTCTGGACTGTCACTTTAACTGTGGACTTGCACAGCACAGTGCACTTTATACCACACCACACCGCACACGGTCATTTTAAGGACAATAACATCAATGACCTTATGTAATTACTGTTTACTGTCATAAGTATACCTTGTATAAAAACTTTTTTTTCATATACAGTGAGGAAAATAAGTATTTGAACACCCTGCTATTTTGCTAGTTCTCTTACTTAGAAATCATGGAGGGGTTTGAAATTGTCATCGTAGGTGCTTGTCCACTGTGAGAGACATAATCTGGAAAAAAAAAATTCAGAAATCACAATGTATAATTTTTTTAATATTTATTTGTATTATACAGCTGCAAATGAGTATTTGAAAACCTGAGAAAGTCAATGTCAATTTGGTACAGTAGCCTTTGTACAGCAATTGCAGCGGTCAAACCTTTCCTGTAGTTTTTTACCAGGTTTGCACACACTGCCGGGGGGATTTTGGCCCACTCCTCCACACAGATCTTCTCTAGATCAGTCAGGTTTCTGGCCTGTCGCTAAGAAACACGGAGTTTGAGCTCCCTCCAAAATTCTCTATTGGGTTTAGGTCTGGAGACTGGCTAGGCCACGCCAGAACCTTGATATGCTTCTTACAAAGCCACTTCTTGGTTATCCTGGCTGTGTGCTTTAGGTCATTGTCATGTTGGAAGACCCAGCCTCGACCCATCTTTAATGCTCTAACTGAGGGAAGGAGGTTGTTCCCCAAAATCTCGCAATACATGGCCCCGTTTATCCTCTGCTTAATACAGTGCAGTCCCCCTGTCCCATGTGCAGAAAAACACCCCCAAAACATGATGCTACCACCCCCATGATTCACTGTAGGGATGGTGTTCTTGGGATAGTACTCAGCATTCTTCTTCCTCCAAACACGTTTAGTGGAATTATGACCCAAAAGTTCTATTTTGGTCTCACATGACTTTCTCCCATGACTCCTCTGGATCATCCAAACGGTCATTGGCAAACTTAAGACATGCCTGGACATGTGCTGGTTTAAACATGGGAACCTTCCGTGCCATGTACGATTTCAAACCATGACGTCTTAGTGTATTACCAACAGTAACCTTGGAAACGGTGGTCCCAGCTCTTATCAGGTCATTGACCAGCTCCTCCCGTGTAGTTCTGGGCTGATTTCTCACCTTCCTTAGAATCATGGAGACCCAACGAGGTGAGATCTTACAGGGAGCCCCAGTCCGAGGGAGATTGACAGTCCTGTTTAGCTTCTTCCATTTTCTAATGATTGCTCAAACAGTGGAACACCGGGCCCTTTCCAGCCTTGTGGAGGTGTACAATTTTGTCTCTAGTGTCTTTGGACAGCTCTTTGGTCTTGGCCATGTTAGTAGTTGGATTCTTACTGATTGTATGGGGTGGACAGGTGTCTTTATGCAGCTAACAACCTCAAACAGGTGCATCTAATTTAGGATAATAAATGTAGTGGAGGTGAACATTTTAAAGGCAAACTAACAGGTCTTTGAGGGTCAGAATTGTAGCTAATAGACAGGTGTTCAAATACTTATTTGCAGCTGTATCATACAAATAATCTTTATATATTTTATATTTTACATAGTTTATACTCTTTATTTATCTGCCTTCTTTTTCTTTGTAATATTTTTCTCCCCATCCGATTCCCTCATGCCAGACAGTTGTATAAATCATTTCACTGCATGTCGTACTCTGTATGTATGTAAATGTGACAAATAAAATTTGATTTGATTTGATTTGATTTTGAAGATAACAAAGGAGAGGCTACTGGACAAGTCTGTGAATGTCCTTGAGTGACCCAGCTAGAGCCAAGACTTGACCCAATTGAAGATCTCTGGAGAAATCTTAAACTGGCTATGTTATTGTGTTATCAACAAATTATTGAGCAAAGGCTGTAAATACTTATGTAAATGTGATTTTTTTTTGTTTTGTTTTAATCTTTTTTTTTTTATTTGCCAGAATTTCAAACACACTTCTTTTTCAATGTGATTCTCCACCACAATAATCAGGATGAAGAACTTAAAAACAGCTAAAAACACACACGTCACCTCAGAACTGTGCACACATATTTTGAGGGTCATTGGCTCAACCAAAAAAAGGGGCATTAAGGGGGTAAATGCAGGAAAAACAATCCTGACAATTCTGCATATTAAGGGATTAAATGAATGAAAGAGGGAAGAATGACATTTATTAAAGTATGATGAAATAAGTAGAACAGTTAAGTAAAACATATCTATAACAATTTATATTTAATTTTTAGATGAAATATTATGTTATATATTATTTAACTAAGCAGGTATTTTATATAAAAAAGTAATTTGTTGATATTCACAAATATTATTTTTAATAACAAACTGAATTAATAAAAAAGGCAAACAATTATATGTTTTAAAAATTTTCCCCTTGAACTGTACTGAAATTGAACAGAGCCATGACTTAAAAACCGAGGTATGTACTGAAACGTAACTTTGTTTACCATTACATCCCTTATTATAATACATCTACCCGTTAAAGCAACAACCTTTAGGAATTGTCACAGATGAGTGATGCTGATCAGGTGGGAAAACACGAAGAGGATTAAACAATCAATGGATCTTTAGTGAAGCATTAACAGAACTCTTTGAGCCGAGAGTCACCCTAGGGTGTGTATATATGCAGTACACTATATTGCCAGAAGTATTGGGTCACCTGGTCATAAGTTTGATATGTGATTTTTGAGCATTTAATTCCAAATGTAGTCACAATTTTCTCTTATAATTCCCTCCACCTCTCTGGGAAGATGTTCCACTAGATTTAGGAGTGTGCTTATGGATATTTGTGCTCATCAGCCACAAGGGTATTACAAAAGGCAGGTACTGATGTAGGTGAGGAAGCCTGGTGTGCAGTCAGCATTCCAATTCATCCCAAAGGTGTTCAGTAGGGACAAGATCAGAGCTCTTTAGCAGGTCACTCCAAAGCTTCCTTTCCAAAGCATGTAAACCATATTTACAAGGAGCTCAATTTGTGCACAGAGGCATTGCCATGCTGGATCAGGTTTGGGTTTCAAGTTCAAGTGAATGCAAAATGTTATTATAGCGCATCTAAAGATGTTCTATACAATTGAGTTCCTTCAGCTTTGTAGTAACAGTTTGTAAAAGAACCACATATAGAAGAAAAGGCCAGGAGACCCAATACTTTTGGCAGTGGCGGGCTGTGCATTTGGTACCTGGGCCTTTAAAGGGGAATTACTCGACTTAATCTACCTTTTAATACCACCACGCTCACATCACAATGATAGAAACAATCAATACTATACAAAAACGCAATATTACAACGGTTGGCATTACAGAGAGAGAGAAATTCGCAAATGGAGGATTAATACCATTTTACTAAAGCTATATTATTTTAATAAAATAGATAATATTTACCAGGGATGCATACTGATCATTTGCACTGCTCCTCAGAGGCTGTAAGCCAGTGGTACCGCTCGTATTCACTGGTCTGAAAGTGGCACCTCTCTTCACGATGTCAATCTTTTCTTGAAAATGTATTCTTAAGTATGTCTGAGACTAAATAAATTTCTCTTCCTCTGTAGGCCTAAAAAAGTCTAACTCTGATGTATTAATGTGTGCAGAGCTACACACGTGTTTTGCCAGTCGAACTTGGCTGTAACAGTTTCCCTCTGACCAACCAATCAGAGGACGGAAAAATGCTGACGCTATTCTGTGAGGTAAAGTTGAAATCTGATTGGTTAAAGAAACAGAGTTATTTTTCAAGAAGACTATGGTAAAAAGGCCAGCAGTACACAATTTGAAGGCCCTGGGCAGATTAGATTGACATGGCAGCACATAGAGGGTGAAATCTGATTAGACAAAAAATGTAACATACACATACACGTACTGGAAGCAGTGCAGTCAAGAGAAACACTATGAAATAAAGAGAATAAACTGTTGGAAATAAATTATTACAATTTAATGGAACAAATATTAGAATGTAGGTTGTAAATGTAGGTCAGTGCTTCTGATAGTGTTTGTGCAGGCAGAGAAGGCTTTGCTGGCCCTAACCACCTGCCACTGACTTTTGGCAATAAAGTGTATATAAAATGGGTAAAATAAGTATTGAACACTTCAGCATTTTTTACATATATTTCTTAAGGTGCTATTGACATAAAAATTCTCAATTCACATATGTAAAGAAATCAAAACGACTTCGAAACGACTTGAAAGTGAGGAAATTGTTGTCATTTTGTTTTTATTAACCAACACAGAAGTGTTTTGAATAATTGATAAATATATGAAACTGTAGCCACAGCTGAGCCACATGCATACATCATCTCCAGCAGAAGCATCAATATTAACCTCACAAAATGACCCTGGGTTTTTTCCCGCTTTTTTTCCATGCATTATGGTTTTCCTCTGAACTTAAATTTAAGGAATTTTTTTTATTTTTGTGCAAGTTTTGGCCGACCTTTCCTCATGATGTCCAGCTTTTCTTGAAAAGTCTGTCTTGAAAATATTCTTGTAAGCAGTGTTGGGCAACGTTACTTTTAAAAGTAATGCATTACAATATTGAGTTACTCCCCAAAAAAGTAACTAATTACATTACTTAGTTACTTTTTATGGAAAGTAATGCGTTCTATTACTTTTGCGTTACTTTTGCGTTACTTGTATCTCTTTCATGCCTTACAGGTGTAACAGGTGTAATATACACTGTAAGAAATGATTCTGTGGTCATGTAGATTTGAATTAATGTTTTTGGTTAAAATGTATTCAATATAATTGTGTTTTTGATTTTGAGGCAAATATTTAATTACATTTCAAATAAAAATGTTTTGGAATAAAATCTACCTATTGCAGTTAAAGAAAACTTTATAAACATTATAAATGTAAACATTATATTTATCTAATCCCAAATGGAGAGAATATTGAGTGAATTCAAATTAATGTAATCAGGCAAATTTTAATTGAAAAGCACTTCCTGTCAAAATGTGCCTTTAAAAAAAAATGCAGCAGACCTACAAGACATTTAAAGAGAGTAGGCTACAGACAGTGAATATTCATTTTCTTCCACATTGCTCATCTTGCAAAATTTGACTTAGGTAAGAAAACGTTTTTTGTTATCACAGAAAAAGAGACTCAGCAGCAACACAAAGTTAGCTTGTGTTGGAAGGCCATAGTGTTATGTTGTTGCGCTATAATATGAACACAGCATCATAGATTTTGGAAGAATTGTTATGTATCGAAGACAAACTTTCATTTTGAAGGATGTGGGTTAGCATTTTCACTATCGTGGTTTCTAGGTCTTTTGCGTGTTAATATCATATCCTCAGTATTTTTTTATGAAATTGCGTAAATGAGTACATTGGGTTTTATTTTAAGGTTCCATAAAAAGCAATATTTGGGGTTATTGCTGGAAAAGCATCTTATATTTCGGAGGTCACTTGACGCACTTCAGTTGGTTTTACTTCTCGTGTGTGGAGCTCGTCTTCCCAAGACAGGTAATGTAACTTCTCCCTGTTGTTTTACTGCTTTACTGCAACTTGCAAATGTGAAGTTAACTTAGCTAAATCCATGTGAAGATTTATAAGCTACTAAAACAACAATAAATGTATTTCCTAGTAATGTGATATGCTTGCAATATATTTCTGACAGTTTTATGCTAAGACAATAACAATTTCATGTTTGCAGGACACTGGGAACTTGGAAGAACTTGAACAATTCATAATGGCTATTACTGTGACCCCAAAGCCTGGAGCTTCTACAAGCAACAGCCCAAAGAACATTGGGATCTTCATAGAGGGCGTGGAAGTCATCACAGGACTTCGAGATACTGCAAGGCTTTGCTCTGTCCTCCTTGGCTTGACCTACGTGCTGAATCTCGAATATCCCAGACAGCCGAAGTACACCTTTGAGGTGTTCCAAAAACTTTTCTTGGAACTGGATAATTCACAGCTTTCAAACAAAGTCCAGTCCCTCAAGAGCAAACTTCAGGCTTGAAATGAGACTGTACTGCAGTGCAGACTTTTGTGCATGTTTATCTTCTACAGAGCTTGAGAATTGCACATTTGAAAGTGCTATGTTTGTAAGTTGGCACTGTTTTGTCCTACAAATGTCGTGACATTTCAGTTGTTGTACGTTCAAAGTACAAATGTATTTTACTCTGTTCAATTTGCACTTTTATTATTTATGTTTTGGCACATGCCATTATGGAGTATCAGCATTTTGTCCTTTTCAAAGTTCTTGTTTGAAATGCATGAGCAAACTTCTGGCTTAAAAATGAGACTGTAGTTGCAGTGTACAGGTTTTGCTATACAATGTTTAGCTTCTACAGAGCTTGGGAATTGCACATCTGAAAGTGCTTTGTTTGAAAGTTAGCACTGATTTGGATTCTTATCCCACGAATGTTTGACCCAATTTAGTGGCTTAGTGAGGTGAGAAAGCATGGAATCAGGTTTATGGACACATCACCATTCTGTATGTCATTTATTTTTTTAGTTTTTACAAAATAGTTTATAGTCAGCATTCTGTCCTTTTCAAATATCTGGTTTGAAATACAAGATCCAACTTCTGGCTTGAAATGAGACTGTGTTTGCAGTGTACAATGATGTGCTACAATGTGTCTAAAGCACAAAAGTGAATCAAATTGTTAATAAAATTCTTATTTGAGTATTTAAGTTCTGTACTTTCTGGGCTATATTATTCATAAAAAAAGGAATATTTAGATTTAATTAATTGCATTGATTAAATTCAAATCAATGTACAGATTAATGTAGATGATAATTACTCAAATATGATAAATGAATTTTTATTAGTACTATTTACACATTTGGGAGTTTATCTTTTTCAAATCTACTCAATATTTTTGTTTAGATTATAATTAATTCTGTTCTGTTTTCTATGAAAATCTACTCATATTAAATGGATAACTATTAAGGGTCTCATTTAATTAATATTTACTCAATAACCAAACCTTGTAAAATGTATTTAATAATATTGCTTGTAATCTGTTGCTTCATTTTTATTAAGTAGATACGGTGTATCTTTTTACAGTGTAGATAATTGCCATTAAGAAATAAGTTATATTAGGGCAAAAGATATTTCTTAAACATTTAAAATGCTTAATAACTTCTTAGAGAACAATAAGATGATCGACTAAATTTTGACCACAAGGCTGAACACTTTCCAGTCGCACTTCTGTACACTGCTGTTTAATCTGCCTTC
>MU565024.1:7877709-7899734 GCA_024362625.1 Silurus asotus | reverse complement strand
TAAATTTAAGGAAAATTGTGTATTTTTGTGCAAGTTTTGGCCGACCTTTCCTCATGATGTCAAGCTTTTCTTGAAAAGTCTGTCTTGAAAATATTCTTGTAAGTGTGTCTACAACCAAATCAATTTCCTCTCCTCTGTCAGCCATTGTGTAATGACTATCAGTTATTAAATTCACACAATTATTTATTTTTTTAATTTGTACAGATGGGACACCAGAGTCCGGTGAAGTCCAACATGAGTCGAGGTGAAAATCCTGAAGGTCCTGAAGATACCAAAGATTCAGAAGATCTTGAAGATTTAGAAGATCCTAGGGATTCAAAAGGTGCTGAATATTTACAAGATCCTAAAAATGCAGAAATCCCTAAAAATTCAGAACGTCATGAAGATCTAGAAGAAGAACCTCAGACAAACAGAAGACGATCTCTGGATATTCCTCCTGATTTCTTATTAGAAAATGATGTCTCTAGCAGCGTAGAGCAGAGCAAGAGCAGAACAGAACCATAAATATACACACACAAATTACTTGATGGTTTACCAGGGGTCACCAGCTGGCAGACTCTGGTCCAAATCCGGACTGCAAAGCCTTTTTGCATAATAAAATAAATATATGCCAAACGCTATTTTTAAATAAAATTTATATCAGGCACATCAAGGTCAGATTAGTGAGTGAAATATAATGGCATTCATAAAAATAATGAAAGTTGATGCTAAAAAAAACCCGTTTTTTCGAGATGCTTCCATCTTAAAGTTCAACACAGTCCAGCCTAACCGACGATTTAATTTGAGGTTATTTACATTTATATGGATTTAAAGAAACTGTATAAATTAACAGATAAAGGGTTCCTTGCACTTTTTAATTTTTCTGAAACTGACACTTTATTTGCTTGTTTGTGTTTCTGTTTGTTTGTGTTTGCTGATGATATTTTACAGATGCAGCTTGAAGCATAGAAGACATGAGATACATTAAGTTAGGTAAAAACAATAAGTCTAATGTTAAAATGTGATGAGATTTCTGTGTTTTTGTTTTTTTTTTACCAGTAAAGTTACTTATGATCTGTAATCTCAGTTCAGTAGAAACAAAAGCACTTTAGTTTTTTCTTTTATTTATCTTTTATTTTGTTTGAAAAGCATCAATTCATGTTTTTAGGTATATAATTGTCCGGACCTCAGCTGGCGAGGGTTCATTTACTGGACCTCGAACAATGAAATATTTCTCAGCATCTGAACAACATTTCAATGGCAGATCAATAAACACTACACCTTTAAGATCTTTTGTGTTAAAATTATTTTATGTATATGCATTTATTAAATTGAATAGAAATGTACTTCTTGTTTGTGTGTGAGATTTGAAGTAAATACAGTTAGATTTTATATAAAGCCTGAAGTAAAGTCAAAGGTTATAAACTATTACAGTATATATAAATAAAACAATGGTACATCTTCTTCTCCTTCATCTTCTTCTTTCAGCTGCTCGTTAGGGGTCGCCACAGCGGATCATCTATCTCCATACTACCCTGTCTTTTATATTTTCCTTCTTCATGGCAGCTCTATACTCAGCATTCTTCCACCTTTATACCTTAGGTCCCTCCTCTGCACAAGTCCTCAATCTAGCCTCCCTTACCGTCTCCAAAACGTTCTACATGCTCTGTCTCTCTCAAAAAATGATTTATAATCCAGTCCTTCCTCATCACTCCCAATGAAAATCTCAGCATCTTCGACTCTAACAGCTTCAGCTCCACCTATGCCACAGTACAACGTAGCAGGTCTCACCACAGTCCTATAAACTTTCACTTTCACTCTTGTGAAACTCCTCCATCACTCATGCCACTCTTCTTCACCCACTCCACCATGCCTGCACTCTTTTCCTCACTTCTTTACACTCTCTATTACTTTATTGCACTGTAAAAACCACATAGTCTGTGGAGTCTACTCTCTGACCTTGTCTGTCAACCTGTCCATCACCACTGCAAACAGGAAAGGGCTCAGAGCTGATCCTTGATGTCAGATACTCACCTTTTCTCTCAGCCTGCCATCCACTTCTCTTTACCATAACCTCATGGTGTGACTGATCAACTTTATACTGTAGTTACTGCAGGTCTACACTATCCTATATATAACCAATATAGATCCCCCCTATTCTTAAAAATCGGGACCAGCACACTTCTTCTCTATTTCTCAGGCATCCTCTACCTGTACAGAATCTTTTTAAACAATCTTGTTAAAAACTCACTTCACTCTTCATCCTCTTAATCACTGCTCTCACTTCTTCCTTACTAATCCTATCCACTTCCTGCTTCACCATCTCCACACCATCCAACCTTCTCTCTCTCTTATTATACTTGTTCATCAGCTGCTCAAAATACTCCCACCATCTTTGCAACACACTCTCCTCACTAGTTAACACATTTCCATCTCCATCCTTTATTGCTCTAACTTGCAGCACATCTTTCCCAGCTCTCCCTGGCCAATCAGCAAAAATCCTTTTTCTTCTTCCTCAGTTTCCAACCTCTCATACAGCTCCTCATATTCCTCATCCTTGGCTTTCACCACATCCCTCTTCACCTGAAGCATCTCCTTGTACTCCTGCCTACTTTTCTCATCACTCTGTCGATCCCATTTCTGTTTAGCCAACCTCTTTCTCCTTATGCTCTCCTGCACTTCCTCATTTCACCATTATGTCTCTTTGTCTTTCTTTCTATTTCCAGATGTCACACCAAGTACCTTTCTAGCTGCCTCCCTCATCACTCCTGCAGTAGTTTCCCAATCACCCAACACCTCTTCACCACCACTGAGCCCCAGTCTGACCTCTTCCTTGAATTTCACACTACAGTCTTCCTCCTTCAGTTTCCACCATCTTATTCTTCTTTCAGTCCTCACTCTCCTCCTCTTCTTCTCTACCTCCAAAACCATAATACAGACCACCATCAGATGCTGTCTAGCTACACTGTCCCCTGCCTACACCTTACAGTCTCCAATCCTTCAGGTTGCATCTCCTACATGGAACATAGTCCACCTGTGTGCACTTTCTTCCACTCTTATAGGCCACCCTATGATCCTCCTTCTTCTTAAAGTAAGTGTTCACCACTGCCATTTCCATCCTTTTAGCAAAATCTACCACCATCTACCTACTCTTCCTTCAGAATCACCCCTACACCATTTCTCTTTCCATCCACACCATGAAAGAACAGTTTGAACCCCCCTACAATGTTCCTGGCCTTACTCCCTTTCCACTTGGTCTCCTGAACACACAACATTTCTACCTTTCTCCTCTCCATCATATCAGCTACCTCTCTCCCTTTACCCGTCATAGTACCAACATTTAAAGTACCCACCATACCCTCCACCCTCCTACACTTCTCCTTTTCCTGCCGTCTCTCTAGTCATCTTCCTCCTCTCCTTCGGCCAACAGTAGCCCAATTTCCACCGGTACGCTGTTGGCTAACAATACCTGTGGTGCTCGTTGGTAACCCGGGCCTCGACCGATCCTGTATGAAATTCTCTTTCGTAATCCACATATTTGATTTGGCACATGTTTTACCCTGGATGCCCTTTCTAACGCAAACCTTCCTATTTATCCGGACTTAAAACCATTACATTACTGGCTTGTGCAACCCTAATGGCTGGGTTTGTACTGTATTACTTTAGTGAATTTTACATTATCTGTAAAATAGTTCCAAAACGTGCACCATCAACAGCTTATGGTAACAAAACTAAGCAGCAAAAGAGAAAGACAAAACAACTTTTAAAGAAAAGATTGAACTTCTGGATATGCATTGCAGTTGCAAAAGTTTTGCTGCTGTTGGCCATCATTGAACGAGAAATATTGTGAGGATGGAAGCTCTTCTGTCGTTGTGGATCGAGGACTATCGTTGGAAAAATATTTCCTTGGACAGCAACATCATACAAGAAAAGGCATGACAAATGTATAACAAATTTGCATCTAAAGGTGAGGGAGATAAAGCAGAAGGTACAAGTAGTACAGCTAGTACTTATATTTAAGAACCACACACAGGGACATCAGCAGATTCAGAGGACATTAAAGCCAGTAAGAGATGGTTTTAACACAGTATACAGTACAGTACTTTTAATTTCTTTTAAACTATTTGTTATTATATTAAACACTACATGTGTTTATTAGGGTTTTTTTTGGGCATGAAGTGTGTGATTTTTGTAACATTTTGGGTTTATAAAGTGATGTATAGGTATACAGTACATTATAGGGGCCCGTCAAGTTATCATCCTTTTTAGATATTTGAGGGATTACTGTAATAATATATATATTAACATGACTATACAGTGCAACATTATACTACTATCCTACATTCGTACATAACACGTGTAACAAAAGCTTTTATTAAAGAAACTGATGTTCTAACTTCAGTCTGGATTCAAATCTTGTAACGTCCAGCACATTTTTTTCTCACTGAACCACCCACTGCCTCACCTGAGCTATTTATTTGGGGCTTAGTGCTTTTATAAAGATCAACTCAAGTGCATGAATGTTTAAACTCAGGTTTAGACTCAGGTAGAGTTAACTGAGCCAATAGTTCTGGAGGTTCAGTTTCCATTTTACAGAACTAAGCCTCAGCTGAAGCAGGTGAACAACCACACCCCTTTTTACACATCCAGTGTATTGGAAATGATCTTGAAGTGTGTGGGGCCCATCAAATGTGTTCTCATGACTTGTCTTATAGACAAGTGAGAGGAGCTTCTCAAGCTTGTTCCAGGTGTGGGACATAGATTATGCTGCAATGTTCTTACCTCAGAAGTGAGACATCTATACCATTTTATTAGCAACAAATCATTTACAGGGACGTTTACAGTGTCAGTACTTTGTCAGAGTCAGACGTATCTGTAATTTTAGGTTTTTCCACAACATCAGGATTTTTCACTTTTCTTGTGCATTGGCAAGCTGTGTTTTCTTTGTCTTAACTTCAAAAGCGAGAGAGAGAGAGAGAGAGAGAGAGAGAGAGAATGAAGAAACTGGTGACTGACTATAACAATAGCAGGAACTAAGTTGTGTTTACATGAAAAATGATGACATGTATGTGAATGAATAGAAATTGTAGATCATGGCAAATTACTGTGGAAATCTAGTTCCGAGTTGACACAGCAGATCAGCAGCCCCACAGCGCCGTCATGTGGCTATAATCAAAAACAACAGCGTTTGTTCGCTCTAACACTCCTCGATCCATCCAGTAGCTCATGAACACAGCAGCTCATGAAGTGATGTGATGTCACAGTATATATAGACGCAGGTAGAGTTTTTAGAAGCAGGGTTTTGTGTTGTACACAAATGTCTGGTCATATTTCTTGTGTGTATTCGTTTTGGTTTTGGCAGTGCTCAGGAACAAAATTATTTCAAATAACCATAAGCTTGGCCTTATAAGCAGAGATGATCGTGGAAGTGTGTCGTAGCCGTGCCTTCCCTATTTATACAAAGAACTTTCCAAATTCACTGCTCAATGCAGATTGACTGGATACTTACATAGAACAGCACGATAAATTATTTTCAGTGAGATTGAAAAATGTTTCCAGGTTTTAGGGGGTCATGTGGTGAAGGTAAAAAAAAATAATAATAATTTAAATATATATAAAAAAAACCAAAACATATCAGATGGAGAGAACTTGCACATTTAATTTGTCAGCACTTTCTGCCAGTCCTCTTCCCATGTGTTTGCAGTATTTTACTTTAACACACAATGACTTTCTGGCACTCGTCAGTCAAGTGAAAACGTGCTTATGTGGACTGTGTGCTGTACACATCCCAGTGAATGAGCCATTACCGTAGAAACCAGAACGTATCAGTTACTATGAACCTGCACTACTGTCACATAGAGAATTAATGACTACTTTCTGACCAATCACAATGCAGAATTCAGCAGCAGTGTTGTAAACATGTTCATACAAACAGACAGACAAATGCATGCCTCAGCATGTGTTTAATATTTGATCATTTTGTAGAAAGACCTGTTTATAATCCAGTGTGTAGGTCAGTGGTGATTATAAGGTTCTTACCATACTGTTCTTTCAACAAAAGCGATTTCAGGCTACGTAACAATGCCTGTTATTAATGGTAACATCAAACATGCTATACTGCTTCCTGTAAATATATTTGATATACTTATCAACTCAAA
The DNA here is from genome assembly GCA_024362625.1 of Silurus asotus. Taxonomy (NCBI): domain Eukaryota; kingdom Metazoa; phylum Chordata; class Actinopteri; order Siluriformes; family Siluridae; genus Silurus; species Silurus asotus. Next base: position 7,893,597 of record MU565024.1, on the reverse strand, counting down.
TCATCACAAGGACAATAAAGCAAAAGATAAGCAGTTAAACGAGACTGGACCAGAGATGAAGCTAGCGTTCAGGCGAACATCGGATCACTCTTTTCTAAACAATAAGTTAGACAAAAATGTTTTTAATAATACAGCAGTAATTCAGGAAATGATAGAGGTCCTAATTCAGTGATTTCCCCAAATACAGGATAGTAGTGCACAAAGAAATATCATATATTAAAAATCAAACATAATTAAAGGAGGTCCAGTCAATAGACCTGTTTAAATTTGTTCTGGGCAGAAAGTTAAATCTGTACATTGGAAATTATATACATCAGAAATTCTCTTAATATCTGAAAGAACAACACCTTCTGCAAAAAAAACAAAAAACAAACAAACAAAAAAAAAACCCAAAACAAACCTAAAAGCTTTTCTGCTGTATTACAAATACAGAAATCCAACGTTGCTATCAGACTTTCTTTGTTCCTTTCTCGATGTCCATTTCTTTTCTTATCAGTTTTACTTCCTCTATTAATTCTATCCATACCTATATCTCTTCCTCTTCATCATTCTACACTTTCCTCCTTCCCCCGCCTCATCATTGTTTTCTGCACTTTACCATTCAATAAGCTTTCTCTCAGAGAGCCTTGTCACTTCAGTTTCCTGGTAAACAAATACACACATACACACATACACACACACACACACACACACACACACACGCACACACGCACACACGCACACACGCACGCACACACGCACACACGCACACACGCACACACACACAGAGACACACGCACACACACACAGAGACACACGCAGGAAAGTGCACAAGGAATTTCAGATCCCAGTCGTTGAATCGTCCGTCACCTGCCAGAGAACACAGATGATAAACCTGAGTAAAAAATTTATTTTCTGTTAGTTTTAAATGTGATTTATGGATGAAAACAAAAGCCACCAGACCATACCTTTTTTCCCCCTCTGGCTGTGCTCACTGACCAGCAGTTTGCACATGCTCAGTGTCCACGTGACTCTCTGAAGAATTATGGGTAATGTTTTCACTCTTAGTACTGGGTTTCCTGGCAACCGGAGGAGGGACTTTAGCTTTTGCATTCCGGAGATCAGCAGCAGGTCTGGATGTTTGAGACAGAGAATTCAACTCGTGCACCAGGGTCTTTCTCAGATCTAATTTGGACTCTGGAGATGAAGGAGGTTTTTCTATCATCACCTTCTTTGTGTTTTTAGAGAAGATGAAGTTTGCTGTGGACGTGGGCGAGATGGGCCCTGCAGACAGAGGAGGGGAATGCAGCAGACTTAGGCGCTTTGATTGGTTGTCTGGGGACGACATGGCAGCAGTTTTCCGCCTAATAACCTCCTGGAGGCACATGGAAGAAGGAACGCTCGGTGGAGGCAATTTTTGAGCAGGATTTAACATAGGAGAATTGGGTATTAAAGTTTGGGGCTTTGGATTTTTAACTTCTTGCTCTGGTTGAACCTTGTCTTTTGTTTCACAGGAGTCATTTTGATTTTCTTTCATGTCATTGTCAGTCGGTTTATTTTTTGTTTCAGCAGGGGTAAGAATAGTTGATGATTCAGGTGGTGCATTTTGGATGTCCTGCACTTGGATCTTTGTTTCAGGATCTACAGACACAGGTTCACTGATGGTTGCACTGCTCACTTCTTGAGGTTTTTGGTCCCTAATGCTGACTAGGCTGATGGGTTCTGGTATTACGTCTGGTGGAACCTGGTTATCAGTTTCAGACAAGAGTACCTTTGTTTCAGCTTTGAATTGGATGTCTGATGACAAACTAGTGCCCTCATTCTCCTGTACAGTGTTAGCGGGTAGTGTGTTATCCTTTTGATCTGGAGCTGATTGCGAGGGAACCTCTGGTGTAATAAAAATTAAAGACCTTCTAATTGGCTTTTGGGGTGCCTCTTGATTGGTCTGATGCTTTTGCTTTGGAAGTCCACTAGGAGTTTCTGTCTGGTTTACGTGGGACCTTATTGACCTGAGACGAACATTCTGTAACAAGGACGGTGTAATCATTGGAGTAGGACTCTCCTCTGTGGTTGTAATGGTGTGGGAGGTTGGTGGAGATGGCTGTTTTTCCTGTTTGTCAGCTGTGATGGCTTTTACTTCTTTCTTAAGATCTGTGGGTAAGGGTGGTGGTGGAAGAACATAAAAGGGTTTGGTTGTGATCTGAGCTTGTTTTAAGGATACGTCCGGAGGGGTTTGCTTTGGAGAAGTTGGGAATCCCTTAGGAGAAGAAGAGATCAGTGGTGGAGCAGTAGGGATTACTGGTGGAGGGAGTGTAGGGATTACTGGTGGTGGAGGAGGGACTACTACTGGTGGAGGAGGAGTTTTTGATGTTGGAGGTGATGGGACAGTCACTACAGGAGATTGCATTGCTGGTGGAGAAGGTGGGATCATTGGTGGAGCAGGAGCGAACGCTGGAGGGGGTGGGATTTTCTGAGCCAGAGAAGATGTAGCTTCTTCTAATGTTGAAGGCTTTGCATCCGGTGATACTGGGGGCACATTTAATAAAAATCTTAGAGAAGGTGGCATGGGAAGGTCTGTTTCATCCTGCCCACCTGGTAGATGTGGGTGGGGGACCATTGTTGGAGGTGGGGGTGGTGGAAACAAAGGGTGTGGAGGTGGAAATATGACCTCATCAATAGGTTCTTGAAACTGGGCAGAATCTTCTTTTAGAGGAATAACTGGGTCAGTTGGGGGCAGAGGAGGTATATGTTCAGGAGGTGGGGAAGGAGATGGGGAGTGACATACATTGGTAGGTCCGGGTAAAGTCAGAAACGTCCCATGAGGTGATTGAACCTCAACAGATATTTTTGTAGGAGTAGATATATATTCTTGAGGTGCTGCTATATTGTCCTTCATTACATTTCTTGCTTGATTTGTGGCAGGTATTTTCCCTTGAACCAACTGGACTGGAACTGGAACCTTCAGACCTCTCTTTTGGGCCCAACGCTCAAAGTTCACTGGTCCACGTCCGCACAGTAGTTCAAAGGTTTGCTGATTGTGTGCCCATGTCTCAGGCGGAGGTGGAGGTGGAGCTAGAATTTTGGGAGGATCTGGGACATCAAGGAGCACCATAAGAGTCTTCATAGCCGGTGAAGCAACCATACCATTAGCAGTTAGACTATTAATAGAAGGTATAAAATGCTTGAGATTATTCCTTTGTCTCTCTTCTTTAGTGTATGAATAGGGTATGTTGCCTGCATGGATCTGGCCATTCTTTAACTGTAGTTCTGCTAACACTGCTCTTTGGCTTGTCAAGTTCCCTTTAACCGAGGTGTTGCCAGTCTGACTTGTATAGGTGCTGTAGGGCGATTCAACTTTCGGAGACGCATTTTCCATAGATTTTTTCTCAGCAATTGTCCGTGCATGTATACGTGAATGCAGCGAGTATGAACGACTTGGTGGAGGCGGTGGTTTCTTGCTCTTTTTCATCACTGATAGGCTGCGATTAATAGGATCTGTGGATCCTGGCTTGCAAGCTTGCTCTTGTTGGATGTTACCATTCAACTGCACAGGCTTAAAAAAGATTTTTTGGGCACCAGGATAATTTCTGGCCACAAAAGGTCCATCTGTGTCCTCTGCCTCACTTGTCCTGCTGGCCACTCGAGGAGTGCTGCTGCTAGAAATGGTGGAGGAATCAGAGACCAGTGTATCTGATGATGATGAGCGGCTCCAGCCAGAGCATTCGGAGAGGGTAGCAGTCCGATAGGTGGAAGCCCGAGAAGAGACCCTTGAGGACATCAGTGATGGAGCCCGTGAGGACATCCTTGAGGATGCCCGGGATGAGGCTCTTGATGGAGCTGGACTGGCCGATACCAGGCTGCTCTTACTCACCATGCGAACACTGCTGCGACTTCTGTTGCGGCTGAGTTCAACCACGTCCACAGACGGAGGAAGTATAGCATTTGGGATGATCTTGGACATGTATGTGGCCTCAGGGGAGACATACATGACCTGGTTAGAGACTAAGTTGCCAGACGTGGTCATCCAGGGAACAGCTAGTGAATTCGGCCTCTGTGGATCAAACGAATGGATCTGCCAAAGTAGAGTGTGATCATCATGCTGCTCGTCCTGTAGAGGGAGCTGTGGTTTATTGTCCATCTGAAGACTGGTCATGCTCTGCTGGTGCATTATTACTCCATCTGGGACTGAGGCAACGGATATGCTATCCAGAGTGGGAATGACTGTGGAAATGCTTACGCCTCCGTTGGATAGCTGAGCATCAGTGAACTGGGATGCTGTCCAAGCAGCTCGGTCAAGCCCTTGATTTGGGAAATGAGCCACAATATATATTAGCAAGGCTAAAAAAACAATATTACTTAGTGTATTTAAACAATTTTTTTGCTTAAATAAAAAACATACCCAGTTCTTTCTGTACATGTCTTGGTATTCCTTTGAACATACCCATCTTTTTTCCCCTTGATTTACTCTTCCCATGTTTCTTGTCCTCTTTCAGTGGCCTAAAGGTGGAGCCTGCATACAAGGTTACACAAGAAGATAAACACTACTGAACCAATGGTTAAATTACACCATTATACTAGATTAAGATTATTCTAGGTCAAATTTAGTTTAGCTTTGTTTGACTTTCCCATACATGCCCTCCTTGGCATTATAAACTAGAATGAAATGAAGTCAATTTTGTACACAAGGTTGTACCTTGCCGTGTGAGTCCAGAACGTGAAGACTGGTAGGAAGTGATGGAACGTGTGGAGATCGTATCAGCAGCTGTACTCTCAGACTCTGACATTCTCAGTTCGCTGAAGCTCATATCGTCGTCCGTGCGAGCAGTCACTGTTGACTGCATGGGAAAGAATGTTGTCCACGTAAGGAAAACTCTTAAAACTAACGAATGGTGATGTTTTTATACATACATTTCATCTGATATAGTGTCTACCTGCCAGTAAGATACTTACAATGATGCTCTGGTCATCCTGAAAGTCCACACCAATCCTGTTTTCTGGAGAATGGAAAAAAATATTATCTAAAATTAAAAGGCTGATTGTAGTGCAGTATAGTCAATATATTAAATAAACTTCAGCAGTTCCATGTTGCCTACAGCACTTCATAAGGACATACCATCTTGTTGCAGGAGTTTCCGACCCTCCTCAGCCTCTGTGTGCAAATCCTGTACGTATTTTGGTTGATTTCCCTCAATAAACACATTCTTTTGGAAGTGCTGTAAAGGACATGATGTTTCACCTACCACTTTGGTATACAGAGAAAGAGACAGACAGGAAGAGGGAGAGAGAAGGGAAGGAGTATTAAAAACTTTTTCTCTATGGTAAAAAATATTCTTAATCACAAACAAATTAAGAAATATTTATGAATGTTCAATAACTGATTTATCTCATCTAGATCATTAGCATTAATGTAGTACTCAGTATTATATGCATCACAGAAAATCAACAATTTCCACTACACATATCATTAAAACCAATCAGCTGTTAACCATTAAGTCCATTACCAAATCGTTTTCATTATGTAGCGTGTTTGTGTACATTATTAAATCATCATCATCAAACCTGAGAAAACAATTATAGAAACTAATTGGAATTTGGAGGCTTAATCCTAATGTTCCCTATTGGTGTCAGATAGATGCCATTAAGTAATCTACAAGCTGCCAAACGTGTTTATTGGTTAAGAAACACCTTAATGTTATCCACAAGACACCAATAGAAGGTAACAAATTACCAGTAGACATCCACATGACTTCCATTAAAACAACACAATTCACATTACAGCCATTAAAACCATTACAAATTCAATTTGAATTATTTCTATGAATCCTGTGCTTTATGTTTTTTTTTTCTCGTGTTTTCTTAGCAATAAATATAATATTTGTATTATTTTAAATAAACGTATACCTTACAGGTGGAAAAAGTCCTGTTAACTTCGTTCTGCTTGAAGAATAAATAGAGTTTAACCACCACTAAAGGGCGCAACTGAATCGCAGCTCGTAGAAAAATCCTGTTGCACAACGTTTCAGACACAGTCGATAGTTAAAAGGGGATTGAAAGTGATTCATCATCTCCTGCCTGACCAATATAAAGCACAAGCACTGTTTCACAATGTGGTGTAAGAGAAGGAGCAACATTTAAATACTTCAGACACCGACACTGTCAGCATACTTCAGTTACTCATTTTATACATGTTTCCTAATAAACAGGAAGTGACTCAGCACTTAGAGTCAAGTTAAAAGTGAAATCTTACATGGATTTACACTTTTCCAACTAAATATCAGCGTTCTCTTTACAGATTAATAACAATCACTCAAAATCTTAGGAAACATGACCCAAAAATATTGATCTGGTGTGTCCTTAATTTTTGCTCTGGAGCTATTCTTCATCCAGGAGAAAACATCACAGAGCCCCACACTGTTTCAAAACCAGCATGAACACCCACAATATGTCCTATTCTCTGTGGGTGTCTCTCCCTCTCTCTCTCTCTCTCTTTCTCTCTCTCTCTCTCTTTCTCTCTCTCCATATATCTCTCACTGTCTATCTGTCTCTCTTTCTCTCCCTATATCTCTTGCTCTTTCTCTCCCTATATCTCACTGTCTGGTTGTCTCTTTTTCTCTAACTATATCTCTCTGTCTGTCTGTCTGTCTGTCTGTCTGTCTCTCTTTCTCTTCCTATATCTCTGTCTGTCTGTCTCTCTTTCTCTCTCTCTCTCTCTCTCTCTCTCTCTCTCTCCATATATCTCTCACTGTCTATCTTTCTCTCCCTATATCTCTTGCTCTTTCTCTCCCTATATCTCACTGTCTGGTTGTCTCTTTTTCTCTAACTATATCTCTCTGTCTGTCTGTCTGTCTGTCTGTCTCTCTTTCTCTTCCTATATCTCTGTCTGTCTGTCTCTCTTTCTCTCTCTATATCTTTCTCTGTCTGTCTGTCTCTTTCTCTCCCTATATCTCTCTCTGTCTGTCTGTCTCTCTTTCTCTCCCTATATCTCTCTCTGTCTGTATCTAGCTGTCTCTCTCCCTCTCTCTCTCTCTCTTTCTCTCTCTGTGTCTGTCTGTCTGTTGGTCTCTGTCTGACTGTTTCTCCCTCTGTCTGTCTCTGTCTGTCTGTGTGTCCGTCTGATTCCCTCTCTCTGTGTCTCTGTTTCTCTCTCTCTATCTATCAGTCTGTATTTCTTTCTCACTTTCAGTGTGTCTCTCTTTTGCTATTTCACAGAACATCACAATGCTCTCTCAGCCTTGTGTCTCTGCTGTTCTTTATTTTCTGTCTTCATGTGTGTGTGTGTCTCTCTCTCTCTCTCTCTCTCTTGCTCTCTCTATCCTTATGTATCTCTCCTTCTGTACATGTCTCCCTCTTAGTCTCACTTTTCTCACTCTCTGTTCGGGTGAGCATGAACACACACGTTGCACAAACTCCATTTTGTCCTGACTCGCCCTCTCTCCACTCAGGCTCCAGGTGTTTGCTGATCCAGAGATAAAGAGGAACGTAGAAGAAATGAAAAGCAGGGAAACTAACATGTATAAAAGTGAAACAGGATTCAGGCTTGATTCTGAGCTGTACCAGGCCTCTGGAGATGTTCATTCATCGCTCTTAACCATGTGTTAATGAGTGCGCTAGCACAGGGAATGTAGCTGAAACAAATTGACCACTCTCAGAGATCAGACACTGGATTAGACCCACAGTGAATGATGTCATTGTGAATGATGTCATGATTTGAGGTCTGACTGTGTGTGTGTGTGTGTGTGTGTGTGTGTGTGTGTGTGTCCATTCATGACCCAGCAGACATAACAATCTTTTAAGATCTCTCTTACACACACACACACACACACACACACACACACACACACACACACACACACACACACACACACACACACACAGCCCCTATAAGGAACAGCTTCTGAGGAACATTTGCAGGAAAAAGAAAACAATCTGAACGTGCACAGACTTGCAGACACCTGAAGCAGGAAATAGTCCAGTGTCAGTGATCAAGTGTGAAACAACACAGAGCTTCACTGCAGTACAGATACACTGTAAAAAGACAATTATTCTCATAGAGATACCTCCCCACCACACACAATGACACACTGAATTGTGTGTGTGTGTGTGTGTGTGTGTGTGTGTGTGTGTGTGTGTGTGTGTGTGTGTAATTGGAGATAAACACAGATAGAGAGAAACAGAGGCACAATGTAACACAGAGATACAGTGAGACAAAGTGCACCGGGACACAGAGATACAGTTATAGAGAGAGTAACAAACACACACACACACACACACACACACACACACACACACACACACACAAAAGCCTTGATACATTTTTATACTGAATATAGTTTCTCAGTGATGAGTCGTGTTAATATTTACTTTAGAACTTTATTAATAATTATTTATTGATTTTTCTGTACTAATATGTAATTCACAGGGGCTTGGCGGACGCTCCATGGAATTTCCCCTTACCTAAACAAAGAACGGATTCAAAGTGAAACGTACAGCTCAGCCATGCTCACCATGACCCGAAGGCTCTGGTCACGCTGCTAAATCTGGACACGCTCTGGATTAAAAAAAGACTCAAAGAATCCACTCAGCAATGCGAGTGTTCTTATGTACCTGATTCCCCATTCTTGATGGTGATGTTAGCCGAGAGCTAAAGTGTGTGTTGTGGTTTTGGAGTCAGAGTGTGTGCTGTGGATCATGGAACTGGTTTTCCGACTTCACACTTAGTCTGTGTGGGAATGTGTGTGTGTGTGAAACTTTGGAATAACACACACCCACACACATGGAAACATAGTCTGCATGTAAACTCACACACACACACACACACACACACACACACACACACACACACACACACACACACACACACACAGACCGGATCTTCCCTTACAGGCTTTTTCTTTTGCATATTATAGCTTCCTTGGGCAGTGTTTAGGGAAAACAAATGAGTTTGAACTGGAGCGAGACACGCAACACCACGCTCACACCATCACACTGTCAACATGTTTATATTCCACCTGAGATCGCCTTTTGTTCACACTGCAGCACTTATTTCCTAAAGGAAGGGATTTCTGTTCTACAGGATGGAGATTAATAAAGTCAAAAGTCAAACACAGGACGCTGGACATGTACAATGAATGAACATGTGTGTGCGTGCGTGTGTGTGTGTTTAAGCTCTGGCTGATCATTGACAAGCTGTGACTCTCAGGCCTGAACATCAAACACAAACAGCTGAGCACTCAGTGATTAAAAAAACAATTCGTCAATAAGCGATTGCGTCACTCTTAGATTAACGTCAGCACTCTCTCCTGCACACACACACAGTAAAGAACTGGTTGTTGCTCACAGACCTTGTTCACTACATACACTAGTAATACACACTGCTAATCACACTCATTAATAACAAGCAGGGTGTTAAAATCTAACCAGAAACACACTGTATGGAGACAATGACTGACTGCCCGTCTTTTACTTTGCACAAAGTTTACCTGCACCCCAATAAGTGTATTGTAACCAGCTCTAAGCAGATAGGATTGGGAGCTGTACTGTAGGTGTGGCTTATAAGTTATATAACTCTGTGTACAGACATCTCTCACACACGTTTGCTTCATCGCAGAACTTCTGAAAAGTACTGTGTTTGATTTCCGTGGCTGTGTTTGAGCAGAACATGTTGCGCCCTTATTTACATTACACACATTGCAACATAGCTCGAAGCTCTCACAGTGCTCTGCTGTGAACAACGAAACAAACAAAAAAGAACCAGGGTTCTAGGAGATGCCTGCTTCTAGAACAGTAGATATATAGTGTACAATCTGTGCTGCATGTATGAGTTCTGGAGATAAACCTGAAACACTACAGAACCAACTGTGTTCCTGTACATTATGTCACTGGCTGTGCAGATCTCGGAGATGATTAGAACCCTAGATCCCTGTCTATCACTTGTGTAGATCTGTGTGATATAACTGCATGGAACTGCATTGAGCCTGTCTGAGTTTCCTGTTTACACACACTTCTACTCTCTCTTTGTTTTATATGTCTTTTTTCCAGATCAGTTCCCAGCACCAAGCATCATCAATCCAGAATGAACAGGATTCTACAGCACCGTTACACCTAACCACTTGAGCCTTCTGAAATGCAACAACAAATTCTAGAACCCTACTTCTAATCTTTAAAAAACTAAATAACAGTTCTGCAGGAAACAACAGGTCATCGTTCTGGAGGGCTCTGGACTGCAACAAGAGAAGTGCAAAAGGACAACAGCTCAGTTGTGGAACACAAACTAGAATGCTTTAATGCTAGACTGTGGCCCTTTAGAACCAAAAAAACTAACCACAAAACACAACAGCTTGTGACTCTAGAACATGACATATCAGTGTTCTAGAGTGCATAATCATATCAGCGCAAAATTCTCTCGAAACAATCAGCCGAGGGTTCCAGATCACAACGGCTCAGTTACCCTGATCCCTAAACCACAAGCCTTATACGAACAGAGTAGAGCAGACAGACAGACAGACACACAGACACACACACACACACACACACACACACACACACACACACACACACACACAGGTTCTGTGCTGGACTTAGAGGTAGAGGCAGAACCCAGAAGAACTTGGCGTGTGTGTGTTATGTTCTGAGCTTCTCGCATTTGCAATCACAATCAAGCTGAAGTTCTTGGTGGGTTTTTAAATATTATACAGTCTGTACACTACTGCACAGACATCAAAGCCCTTCTGCAGCACACACACACATGCACACACACACACACGCATATACCTCCAGTAATCTAAGCTCAGTGCTTTATTGGTATGAATCATTATAGTCCTGATTAGAGACGGTGCAGTTTGTTTTTGAAGCTATGTATGCAACTGTATGTTTGTGTGTGTGTGTGTGCAGGGCTGGGTGTGGCAGTGTACGTGTGTGTGTGTGTGTGTGTGTGTGTGTGTGTGTGTGTGTGTGCGTGGTAGTGCAGACAGATTTTGTGCCTCCTGCATGAAGCTATTTAAGACAGATTTTAAGGCGTTGTTCTTCTAAAAGCTACCAGAGTTACAGCAATGAGGTGATAAGGCACACACAAACACAAACACACACACACACACACACACACACACACACACACACACACACAGAGTTCAAGGAGAAATTCCTTATAACCTCTCAAGGTTTACATTCCCACTCGGGAGAGTCACGTCTCGGCAAAGCCGCAGGAACACGTTAACACCCTTTTGCTCACACACTGCCTTACAAATGTGTGTGTGTGTGTGTGTGTGTGTGTGTTGGGCTTAGTGATAGTGGGGTTTTACTGACCTTGCTGATATAAAATAACAGAATCGAAAAGTGACAATTTGTTTGAATAAGAATGGAGGGGTCGAAGGTCACAGTGATGAGTCACACTGTTCAAGTGTGACACCCACAGAAAGCAAACATGCCGCAGGGCATTGTGGGAAATCACAAACCAGAACGTTCTGTTGTCTGGGTGTTTAAACAAACAGAAACCAGCATTCCCGCTCGTGCTGTGGAAAGTGCACGCGCACATGTGTGTGTGTGTTATATCTGAATGCAGTCGTTGTGTGTCTGTGAGACTGTGCCGTGGTGACAAACACTTAAATGCGATTCATGTGTTCTCTATGTCACGGTTCCTGTGTGCCGGGTTTTCCTGCTCTGCAGATCTCTCATCGGCATTTCACACATCCTGAAGGTACCTGCTCAGGGTTCCAGAACAAAATGACACTTCACACACTTCACACTCAACCATCCCAACTTCTTCTTGCAAAGAGGGTGTTCCAAAAACCCCCAAGGCCAGAGCTGCATACACAGCACAACAGGCCAACGTTCCACAACATTCCAGGTTAGCTTTCTGCAGTGCAACAGAACGGAGCAGTTCAACAGCCTGAAACATCACAGCAGAACTGCGATAACAGTTCAGGATCTTACAAGGACAAGAGAATGAGCTTTCCAGAAAACACCACATTCCAGAAAACACCACAGTCCAGAAAGTTCTTACAATCAACAGTGGAGCAGTTCAGGACATTTTAATTCTCCTGCACACCCGTTTTCTCTCAATAAGTTATTATAAAAGCTCATTAGGATAAGGCCATAAATAACGAATGTGAAAAGAAAGGAGCTTTTAATAGTAAATATATTTAGTATGCATGAATAAATCCAACAACCTTGTGACAGATTGAAGTTTCACTTTCCATGATCTGTGATCTATGATCACTTTCACAGGAGCAGCTTGGTGACGTTTTTTCCGTATCTTTATCCATATTAATTAAATTAAATTCATTTTTATTTGTATAGCGATTTTAACAATGAACATTGTCTCAAAGCAGCTTTACACAGATAATGTGGTGATTAAATGTAAATATGTTCTTTGTAAGTATGTTTGTCCCTGATGAGCAACTGTGGCAAGGAAAAACTCCCCGAGATGGCACAAGGAAGAAACCTCGAGAGGATATTAGAGCTGCTGCTATCAATTATTTTAGTAATAGAACATTCTAACCCTTTACCTTCGATAAATCATTAATCGGATAAGAAGTACTTTTTCTTTATTAAAGAGCAATAATGAATTAAAGAGATTTTTTTAATGAACTTTAAGAAAAATTTACATTTTTATTTCTGAAATTACATACAAGAATATTGGTGAAAACTAAACCCAAATAGTTAATTTAATTGCCATATTCTTGTAATAGTAATACAAATACAATGCGTTCAAAACAGAGTTTCTCCACAGTGGCGGTGTCGAATAGGTTATAGGAAACTATTTGTTTAATGAAACTTAATTATTCTCACTGGTGTATTTATTTATTCAATCTTGCACAGTATCGCGATGTGGTTTTCTTGCCTTTGGAAAAGCTGCTTAAAATTTTCCAAGTACTAAATCTGTCTCTGCGGAGCGACTTTTTGAATGCACTGTATACAAATAAAAATATAAAATTCAATTTTAAATGACTTTAAAACCCGTAACCGCACTGTACAGTGTTTTCTTCATATTTTAGTTTAAAATGACTCCAAACTTTGAATACCCAGCTCAACCAAATCCCTTAACACATATACACACAAAATATTGTTTCCAAAATGTGTGGGAAACCTCCCGCCCCCAGGGCATAGTGGTGTTCCCTACACACTCCTGACACATCATTCCTTCATCCGCACTCACTGCATGGACCAGGTGTCACTCAGCACCTTTGACTTTACACCTGTACAGTGTAGAAAGACCCTGAGCCACATCATCAACTCACAGCACCCACACCAGCAACACCTGTACTTCGATATCATCCAGCTACCAGAGATGATTTGACTTCTAACAAAACTAAACATCTATCACAGGTAAACTCCACCTCCCCTTCAAACACCTAACACAGGTAGACTCCACCTCCCCTTTTAACATCTAACACAGGTAAATTCCGCCTCCCCTTTAAACATCTAACACGGGTAAACTCCACCTCCCCTTTAAACATCTAACACAGGTAAACTCCACTTCCCCTCCACACATCTAACACAGGTAAACTCCACCTCCGCTCTACACATAACACAGGTAAACTTCACCTCCCCTTTAAACATCGTGCACGGGGGAAAACTCCACCCTTCCTTTAAACATCCAACACCGGTAAACTCCACCTCCCCTCTACACATCTAAAACAGGTTAACTCCACCTCCCATTTAAATCTAACACAGGTTAACTCCACCTCCCCTTTAAATATCTAACACAGGTAAACCCCACCTCCTCTTTAAACATCTAACACAGGTAAACTCCACCTCCCCTCTGCACACCTAACAAAGGAAACTCCACCTCCCCTTTAAACATCTAACACAGGTAAACTCCACCTCCCCTTTAAACATCTAACAAAGGTAAACTCCAACTCCCCTTTAAACATCTAACACAGGTAAAGTCGACTTCCCCTCCACACATCTAACACAGGTAAACTCCACCTCACCTCTGCACACATAAAAAAGGTAAACTCCACCTCCCCTTTAAACATCTAACACAGGTAAACTCCACCTCCCCTTTAAACATCGAGCACGGGGAAAAACTCCACCCTTCCTTTAAACATTCAACACGGGTAAACTCCACTTCCCTATTTAAACATCTAACACAGTTAAACTCCACCTCCCCTCTGCACACCTAAAAAAGGTAAACTCCACCTCCCCTATAAACATCTAACACAGGTAAACTCCACCTCCCCTATAAACATCTAACACAGGTAAACTCCACCTCCCCTTTAAACATCTAACACAGGTAAACTCCACCTCCCCTTTAAACATCTAACACAGGTTAACTCCACCTCCCTTTAAACATCTAACAGAGGTAAACTCTAGTTAAAAGCTGATTAAATACTGACCATTTGTACACAAAACTTCTCATAGTAAAAGCATAAACATGTGTACCTGTTTCATGTGTGCAACTAGTCTTGTAATTAATTAAAAGCATCTGGGCAGGTGTTACCTCTGTTGGGTGTAGGTGAGGTATGTACTATTGGGTGGAGTGAGAGGTATTTGAACAGGCATGTTTGTGTGCTATTTTTTGTTTGTGTGTATTATCCAGCTTTCAGGTGTTTATCTGTGAAGATACAGTCTACAGTCTGATCGGCTACAGTAAGTACAGAGGGAGGGGGTCTCGGAGATGTGGTTTGGTGTGTGTTTATTAAGTACAGGTTTTGGTTTTTGTGGTAAGGTGCAGTAAGTATAGGTGTGGGGGGTCTCGGTCATGTGGTAGGATGTGTAGGTAAGTACAGGTGTTGGTGTGCAGTAAATACAGGTGTAGGGGGTCTTAATAATGTGGTTTAATGTGTGTTTCTGCTGTTAGGTACAGGTGTTGGTACAGGTGTTTACCTGTGTTGGTTGAAGGCAGTGAGATTGGTACAGGTAATCCAGGTGTGAGCAGGTCGATGTTGTCTTTGTTTAGACGATGAGTTTTTCTGCGCCGGCTCTTAAACCAGCTGAACGCGCGGCCAATGGTGTTCCGTCTACGGGATCTTTTGCCCCGCCTACTCTGTCGTTCCTGGTTAAAAACCTCCATCACATCCCGGGGAACCAGATCGCCCACTGACTCACGCCCACTCGACATCACGCCACCTAGTGGAGAAAAATGTTTACAATTAAACTATGCATCCACCGATCAGTAATAAGAAACACCACAGTGAATTCTGGATTGTGATTGGTCATAAGGTGTTCCATAGCAACAGCTGGTTCACAGGAGCGAGTGGTGTTTACTCCAATCATTCAGTGGCCACAACAAAAGCTTTCACAGTTAGCATAAGAGACATGTGCGTCCTGCAGTCGTGTCCCAAACCGCAAAAACCAAACTGTGTATATGTAAAGCATGTAGCAGCAGTGCAGTTACGGGTGGAGGATCTACTGTACCTTTTTATCATAGAGTGTGATTTAGGACATGCAGCTGCAGGGAACCTCTCCCTTCATTCCTG
This sequence comes from Silurus asotus, assembly GCA_024362625.1. Taxonomy (NCBI): domain Eukaryota; kingdom Metazoa; phylum Chordata; class Actinopteri; order Siluriformes; family Siluridae; genus Silurus; species Silurus asotus. Next base: position 7,878,199 of record MU565024.1, on the reverse strand, counting down.
AGCACACAGTCACACACTCCACCCTTTACTCCACACACACACACACACACACATACACACACACACTTAATAAACAGACATTAGCATGCCCCAACACATTTTCATGCATTAGAGTTATATTCTTAAACACAGAGAGAGAGCGCGAGCAAGAGAGAGAGAGAGAGAGAGAGAGAAAGAGAGAGAATTGTTTGGGAAAAGGGTGTGGAAAGGTACCCAGCTAGAGCATGAGGATTAAAAACCAGTCAACACACACACACACACACACACACACACACACACACACACACAGTGACTATGGTCTACCACAAAAGACTGTGAACTTGAGAATGCAGTACAGGTTATGATCACACTCACACACATTTACCCACACACACAGTACATTATGTACTCTCAGTCAGTGATATCACTTCAGTGCGAAAGCTCCTGCATTTCCTGGAGGTGTGTGTGTGTGTGTGTGTGTGTGTGTGTGTGTGTGTGTGTGTGTGTGTGT
>MU565024.1:7807210-7877702 GCA_024362625.1 Silurus asotus | reverse complement strand
GGGGGGGGGGGTGTACAGGTTATGACTCTCATACACACACATACTAAATTATAGAAGCCAACAAAAAAACAATCAAACAATGTTGTATTGTTGAGTTACGCCATTGGTTTCTGGAAACCTGTAGCCCAATATATACAAGCTAGAATAACTAGCATGCTAGGCTAGGATGTTAACACGGCTGAATACAATCAAATGTGGAGAACAAGAAATGGAGTGAGTGGAAGTATGGGGTGTTACAGAAGCTGAGGTAAAACCTCACCAAGAGCAGTGGGGGATTAAATGCACAAAGCATGTAGTTAAGTTAAAGTAGAGATAAACTAAAATATGACTCCAGTAAAAGTGAAAGTGCTCCCTTTATACTTTCACTTGAGTACAAGTACAAATGTATTTGCCTTCAAATGTACTTAAGAATCCAAAATCCTTTCATTTATTATGGCTATAATGTTCCTATTATCATTTTTTGTCACTAGACTGTTGTTTAATCAACACAGTTTATGCGAAAAAAGACTCTATTGTTACTCGTAGCACACCAGTATATTAATAGAATGAACTGAATGAGATCTAATAAAAGGATCATGAGCCCAAAACCTTCTTTTTCACTACTTAAAAAAAGTGCAAAGAGCACTAAGACCATGGGTGATGTGGCGAGTTCGAGTCAGTAGTTTCTTCCATTAGTTTTTCCTCTCTAAATGTTCTGCTTGCTGTTGAACTGACACTGAACTGTATGTTGGTGATAAGTACATACCGACAAGCGCCAATGAAAACAAGTTCAAAACAGTTCACGCTCTACTCTGATTGGTGACTGGCTCTGTAGTCAAATGTAGTTGAGTAGTCGAATGTAGTTGAGTTAAAAGGCAGATATTCGACTTGCAGTGAAGTTGCAGTAAAAGTCTCCCCATTATGGAAATACTTTTAAAGTACAGATACTTAATAAAAATGCTACTTAAATACAGTAAAGAATACAATTTTCTTCCCTTCTGTTATCCATTGACCAAGAGTGAGCTTGAGACCACACACCCAAACACTTACACACACACACACACATTGTGTAGTGTAAAACTTCATTTCCTCTCAGGATGAACTGCTTGGCTATGTTCACTAAGAATGAGGTGAAATTTTAGCTTATCATCATCATCATCATTGTTTGACTTTGGGTATTCATTTCTTTAAGTCAGTTCAGTGTTGGATGCTAACTGATGTTAACTGATGCTAACTGAAATCCCTTACAAAGACCTGAGGTACAGGTTTGAGAGGTGGAGATAAAAAAAATACCATTAGCATCAGGTAGGTGCTTTTAAATTAATTTTGAATTTGAAATAATTTCCTCTGAAATGGCATCTTACTGCAGTGTGTCGGTTAAAAAAAGCATAACGTGTACGTTAAATGGATTATTTTTTTCTATTAATACTTATTTCAGCACAGACAATAAGGGAGGATAAGTTCTGAGGTCATGGATCTCCATGGCTCTGACTCACTCTGTTACCATGAAAACTATCAAAACAACCTGCACCAAAACAGATCCTTGGCTTCATGGCTTCCTGGGGGGGTTTAACACATCACACTGATGTTAACGATCCTGCATGGTGTCAGGTGCTAACTGCTAATTCTCACAGGCTTCAGAAGCTCAGAGGTGATGTACACATCAATCCAAAAAAAGTTTATCTTCCTGTGTATAAGTGTTAGCAGCTAACCGTCTAAATGTGCCATGCTATTATCATTTGCTAACAGCTAATTAGCCTGTTAATTAACGTGTGTGTTTTAGCTAGTAGTGTATATGACAATGTAGTGTTAGTAGACGCTAATAATAAAAACGTGTGTGTCTGTGTGTGTGTGTGTGTGTGTGTGTGTGTGTGTGTGGTTAGCTGTGGCTAAATTACAGCGTGCCTCCACTGATAATTACAGCAACTAAACACACATTTTTAAATTACTGCTGTCGATGCATAAATCACCCAGCATGACCGGCCACACACACACACACACACACACACACACACACACACACACACACTCTCTTTGGTTTTCCACCGATTAGAACGCCTCCAGCCAGTCTCACAGCTTTATCTAAAGGGGCTAAACACACACAAACACACACAATTACTGTTAATCACCAAGAAAATGTAATGATGACACATTTTAACACCATTATACATTAATGTAACATTTTCACACACACACACACACACACACACACACACACACACACACACACACACACACACACACACACACACACACCTAACAGACAAAGATACACAAACATCTAACACACACACACAACACACATACACCCAACACACACACTAAAAATCCAACACACACACACACATATATACATCTAACAGACAAAGGTACACATACATCTAACACACACACACACACACACACACACACACACACACACACACAAACCACATACATACACACAAACACACACACATCCAACACACACTTACACATCTAACACACACACATACATCTTACACACACACAAACATCCAACACACAGATACATCCAACACATAATTCTAACACACACACACACACACACACACACACACACACACACACACACACACACCTAGCAAATATACATCTAACACACATACACACACAGCTGGACAGGTGTTTGGTAGAGCTGTAAGAATAGTGTGGATTGCATGTGATGTGTGTGATAATTGTGTTAGAAATCATGTGTAGGGCTGCAACAACATAATAATAATCAATAATAAACGATTATAAAATTGATTGTCAACGAATGCTGGTTAGCGTGACTGTAAGATAACACAGTGCCTTAAGATGGCGGACAGTCGGAGAGTACAGGGTCAACCAACAGCAGGAAAACGTTTGTAACTTCGGGACGGTTGCACTGGATCTGTTTTGTCGTGACTCGCAAGCATCAGGTCGTGCATTTAACTCGCTCGCAACATAGTGATGGATTCAAACAAAGTGGTCCGAAAAACACTAAATCTAAAGGCAGTTAATAGCAGCAGAAGTTAAACTATGACATTTTGTTATTTACTGTTATGGTTTATAGCAAATAATGATGCATTTCTACACCAATACATATTTTACTACTACAACAGTTAAATTCTGTTTTTAAACGTGATTTACTGTGGCTTTACTAAATTCAAATGCTTGTTTTCAATGTTTGTATATTTAATTGATACATATAACCTTTAATTAAAGACAATGATTTGAGACGATTTTCATTGTTAAAAGCACTATACACATAAAAATAAATTAAATTATAATATTAAAATTGAATTTAATTATAATAAAATTATTATATTCTTGATGCTTATATCTTCATAACTGAACAAAATGTCTGTGTATTTTTTTAAAGCATGATTGTCAACATGCCATCTGCATTTATCAAATAAAACAATTCAAATGTTAATTTACACAATTTATACCAATATATATATATATAAACAGCTGCAACTACACATTCATGCATTTATTTCATTAGTATTATTATTACATTAATGACAGTGATTGTCTCCTCATATCATACTGTTACCCGTTTCCAACATCTGGTCTACACTATCATCACATCATGAGCACAATACAGTTACACATCATTTCCTTTTAGCACACAATCCTGTAAGAGTTCACAGTGAAAGTGTTAATGACCTGGAGCCCAGAGAAACAACGTGTTAGACCTCAACACACGTACCACGAAACTACACACAGCTGCCACATCTTCTGTTTCTGTTAAGATAAAGCCTGTTTTTTTGTGGGGGTCTTTTTTACTTTTTTTTTCATTTGCTACATTGATATTGGCACCCCTTTACTTTGTCAATCCATTTCAAATACACACCACTATAAATGTGTAGATCACACACACTGTGCTGTTTTCTGAGGTGTTAAAAAAGTGCATCTGATTTGATTAACATAAACCGTCAGCCTAGTGAATGAAAAAGTGTAATAGTTGTGAAGTTTGCTGTGGTGTAAGTGGAATAAAACATGTGATTGTGCTGCAAACAATGTGTGTGTGTGTGTGTGTGTTTATCTGTATTTGCATATTTATCTGTTTGCACTTTATTGCTGTGTACTTGTACTATGCAATGACAAGGTTATCTATCTATCTATCTATCTATCTATCTATCTATCTATCTATCTATCTATCTATCTATCCTGAAGACTTTAAATCGCGTGGGTGTGTCTGATTTCCAACAGGAAACAGGAAAAATAGTATATACACACACACACACACACACACACACACACACACACACACACACACACACACACACACACACACACACGTTATACTCTGAGATACTAAAAAACTATTATTTTCTCTTTTCTTTTGACACTAGATAGTTTGAAAGTGTATTTAGTTTCAGAGATGAAGCATCCGATGTCAGAATGAATAAAAAAGCTCCCTAAGGAAAAGTGTTTCATTTGTTGATTGTGAAATGGGATCAGTGTTTTCTGCAAACAGTAGTGTATGTCTGTGTATATGTGTGTGTGTGTGTGTGTGTGTGTGTGTGTGTGGGTGTGTGGGTGTGTGGGTGTGTGGGTGTGTGTGTTTGGCGGGGGTTTGGGGTTTAGAGATAAAGATAAACACTGAAATCAATTACCTGGTCTCGGTCAGAGGTCAGAAGTTACAGTGTGTGTGCGTGTGTGCACGTGTGTTACAGCCATGCAGCAGCGTGTCTGAAGGACAGAAGCTGAATTCCACAAATCAGAAAAAATATTTCAAAGATATTTAATTTTACTAACTATCCTTAACTACATATCTCTCTCTCTCTCTCTCTCTCTCTTTTACGACTCAGCAGTCACTACTGATCATTTACTATGATTCAATCACTACTGATCAACCATCACTTAATCCTTACTGATCAATCACTTCATCAGTCACAGATCAGTAACTACAGTCAAGTACCTGCTTAAAATAAACATAAGAAATTGTAAATAAATTGTATATAATTGTAAATAATCACACAAAGTATAAAAATGTAATTGGGCTCTTTTGAGGCTAAACCTTGTGTTTCTAGGTAAAATATACTCTAAATAACATCACACCCATCAACATCATCATCAACATCACAATGATTTATATGAAGCCTGAAGGCTGAAATTTTTCACATTCCCATAAAAGTATAGAGTAGCTGCTCCTCCCTATGTGCAGCTCTCCAATACCCCCTCCAACTACGGCTCACTTCTACTGGAAGAGACCCCACTAGAACATCTCTGTTAGCTAACAGCACACACTGTTATCACTAACATCTCTAAATAATCTCAACCCTCATTAATATCTCACTCATCTCACACACATCTCACATTACAACCATCTTAAACATTTTATAAAAATCTCACATCTCATAAACGTCTCATCTCTCACATCTCTCACATCTCCCAAACATATAGTTGTGCAAAAATATGCGCAATACCACTTTTAAATGTAAATTTTTTTTTTACATATATTTCATTTGTATTATCTGTGTGTTGTTGTTGATGTTGTTGTCTTTGTGTACTGAAAGCTTATGTCTCCAAAACAAAGAGCAAACATACTGGGCAATAAAACACCTCCTGATTCTGAACCTTCAACAACTCATACATCCAACGAGAATAACCTCTGAGTATTCACACACAAACACCCACACCCACACACACACACACACACACACACACACAAGAATATATACACATGCTCTAGAATATACACATTCATACATACACACTAATAATGACTAATGATAACTGTGTATAATAATGAGTGTACACAGTCATTAGCCATAACACACACACACACACACACACACATCAAAATATACGCATAAAAAAAACGCGCCAAAAAGTACACACTACAAAATATACACATGCTCGCCCTCCAGAATACACACAAACTCATGTTCCAAAACATATACACAAATGCACACACACTCCAAAATATATATATAAAACATGATCCTAAATACCACCACACACAAACCAGAACACACATACAATCCAGAATACACACACACGCGATTCAGATCACGCACATTCTCAAATATACCCGCATGCTAGTATATATACACAGCCACACACTTCAGAACACACACACACACACAAACACACAATCTTAAATATACCCACATGCTCCTGAACATACACAGCCACACATACACACACACACACACACATGATACTGAATAGACACAAGCAGTTCAGAATACATACACACGCTTTTATTGCGCAACTCCTCTGGAATCTCAGGGAGAACAAGTCCACACTTGGCAAATGGAATAGGTACTGAGACACACCCTTCACCAACAATACACTCACAATCCTACTCTCATTAACTACATCTCTTTTACCCACATACACACTCACACACACTCACACACTCTCTCTCTCTCTCTCTCTCTCACTCTCACACACACAAACAAACTCTGTTACATACACAAGCACACTTTTTCTCACAAACTCTCACACACTATCACACACACACACACACACACACACACAAGTACACTCTCTCTCACAACACAAACTCTCACACACACACAAACTCTCTCACAAACTCTCTTACACTCACACACAAACACACAGAAAACCCTTCAGCAACTGTTTCCGTTTCTCACTAGTGAAACATTTGCTTCTGATTTGTCTCTTTTGTTGTTTCACAGGTTTGGACATGACCCTGTGTGAAACACACACACACACACACACACACATTACACAGCACTGTGAGAAACGCAGGCGACACACGCAGCTGCATGGGCAAGAAAGAATATTATTACAATTATAAATGAATTTATTATTGTTGTTGTTGTTGTTGGACAGTAAGACAGTTGTGTCTACACCTGCACAGTCACTGTTATTTTTAGCAGTTGGGTATTTGTCTCATAGACCACGCCCACATAAGCTCCACCCCAAAACCCCAAAAAAGTTAATGTTAGTTGCAGTGTATAATTGCATTGTTTTTACACACAAACGCTGTTACATGCACACTGCTGGTTCACACACACACACACACACACACACATTACACAGCACTGTGAGAAACGCAGGCGACACACGCAGCTGCATGGGCAAGAAAGAATATTATTACAATTATAAATGAATTTATTATTGTTGTTGTTGTTGTTGGACAGTGAGACAGTTGTGTCTACACCTGCACAGTCACTGTTATTTTTAGCAGTTGGGTATTTGTCTCATAGACCACGCCCACATAAGCTCCACCCCAAAACCCCAAAAAAGTTAATGTTAGTTGCAGTGTATAATTGCATTGTTTTTACACACAAACGCTGTTACATGCACACTGCTGGTTCACACACACACACACACACACACACACACACACACACACACACACACACACACTCTCACAAAACAAAGTAAAAAGACAGGTGAAGGAAGTTTCATAAGATTGATGGAGAGATAAAAGATCTCTCATCTGAATTGTTTTCATGTTTGCATAATCTGCAGTTCACATAAAACTGAAACACTGTCTTTTACACACACACACACACACACACACACACACACACACACACACACACACACATTCACATTACACTTTCTTTTTCTCTTCAATCGGGTAAGAATTCACAACTGATACACATCATAAACTGACAGAATTGTGTGTGTGTGTGTGTGTGTGTGTGTGTGTGTGTGTAGGAGTTCTCTTTGTATTGTGGTTAGGTTAATATGTAATTCCCCTCAGAGGCATTCATCAACTGTTCAGACATGATACACTGCAGACTGCTATATTAGTGTCATCATCATCATCATCATCATCATCAACAAAGAGTGACACTTATTCTGTCACACACGGACTCAGCACACAAACACACACTCACCTCCCACTACACAGCTATAGTATAAAGTATGGGTAATATCACACAGTTTATTGCAGATCTGGGACTGCTGCAGCAGAAAGAGACTCGACTCAGAAAAACTGGTTCGTCAGTTTCTATTAGATCAGTTTTGCATCAGACACTAATCCCGATCCGATCACGCACAATGTGAATTCCTGAGCTGCTAAGAGAAGCATCACACCCTATATTACACACTACTGAGTCTAATCACACCATAGTTCCTGATAATCCCACAATAATCCCTAATAATCCCTGTTAATCTTGGATTTATTATTTTCTTAAAAAAAAAAAGAAAGTGAATATTCACACTAGATTTAGGGCGCCTAAAGAGTCTACAAGGGATTCAGGGTTCATCTAGAAAAAAACAGACACCGACTGTCTGACTGACTAACTGACTCACACACACACACACACACACACACACACACACTCACACACACACACACACACACACACACACACACACACACACCTGAAACCCTCACCGTTTTGTTCCACAATGCTCTTCTCAGTAAACTTGCGTGCAGTCCATGTGTCTCCAGCCGTTTTATCCTCACCCACACACGCGCGCTTCACTGTCAGGGTTCTCTGGCATGCTGAACTCTTACACACACTCTCACACACTCACACACTAACACACACACACACACTGTGAGTGTGCGCTCTGTGCTGCCTCTGTGTCCGCGCTGCAGTGACAGACACCTGTAAGGTAAAACCCACCTGGTGAGGTGGAGAAAAGGAGGCGGAGTCAGGCCGGAATTCTGAGACGCTGCTCTGTGCTGCTACCTGCTGGAGCACAATACAAACTACACCAGCAATCAGCAGCATAAATCATCACCTCGCAAAAAGTTAAAGAGACGCAAAATAAAGTGCTGGTAAAAAAAAACAGACGAATAAAACTTTTACAACATTTTATATATCTTTATTATTAATATTTTTTGTCAAAATAAGTGACAGCTTATCAGAGGGGAAATGATAAAAGCCAGAATGTGTAACGAGATCATGAATTGTTCCCTGATTTAATTTATTTCTTTTTATAATTTCCTCAATCATTGCCTATAGTGTTGTGTTATGGATTATCATTATTATTTATGGTTTTTTTTATAATTTATTCCATAATGTATACATTATTATTTAATGAATTGTCTACATTTAAATGTATAGATTCAGCAGGTTATTTTAAAGCTTTCACAATAATTTGATTGATGATAAAAAAAAAAATATATGTTCCTCTTCTATGTAAAATTCTCGTTTATTTTATATTTACTTTCTATATTTTGATCTGTTTTGAGGGCCACGCCCACACTGACCAGCACCCCGATTACCCCAAACTATTAATCAGAGCCACACCCACACTTAATCATCTGAACACTCAAGAAAACATTTTTAGGTTATGAAACCTCAATAATATTTTTTTGTTGTTGTTGTTGTTTGCTTTTTTTATTATTATTTTAATTGCAAAATGTAGTTTTAGATTAGATTAAAATATATAGATAGGGTTAGGGTTAGGGTTAGGGTTAGGGTTAGGGTTACCCTATATAGAAAACCCTATAAAGAAATAAATGTATATAAACTTGAGAGTAAAACCTTTTGCCGTTTTGAAATTTAACTTGTTAAAAACTGTACTGGAGATTTTTGAGAATTTGAGATCACAGATATATCTTTGATCGCATCCTTTACAAAACTGGATTACTCAAGGATTTCTAAGGAATACGTTTCTAGCTCCTTTTTAGGTTCTTCATAGAAACTATAACATTTTAGGAAAATGTTATAGTTACATAGTTACTGTAACTATACAGTAACTATAACCATGAATCTATAGTTATGTTATAGTTACAGGGCCGGCGCTAGCTATAGGCAAAGCAGGCAACTGCTGAGGGCCGTATGCTTGGATGGGGGCCAACAAACCTATATACTAGTTCACCATTCAAGATGGCAGCGTAAGACAAGGCTCTTTGTCCACTGGATATAAATATCTGTCACTTACCTGAAGTGAAACCAGTTAATATCACGGTTTAAATATGGGCCTCCACCCTCTGAATGCATGAAAGGTCTGTGTACAGTCATGAACAAAATCCAATCTGAAGGTCAGAATCTAACCTTGTAGGTTGCTAAGCGAAACACTCAATTAGTACACTAAGAAAGCACAGCTCGTGATGCAGCTATCTTGTATTTTTGATAATAAAGTATTTTTGAATTGCTGATTCGTGTCTCGAGTTTAAAACAGTGCGAGCGACATGCCAACTATAAGAACATTAAAGAAAAAGTAAAAGTTTGTAAATAGATACAGCAATCGCAGCTAGGCTAGAATATTGTTTATTATTTCAAAAAATAACCCGAACTGTCTGTATATCTAATAAATTACAGTGATGTTTACATGATCAGAATAGCCTACTTCATACTTAACTCCTTTTAGTTTTTAAATACATTTGTCTGTTGTATTTACAGAATAAATACAATTTAAGCATACAAATACAAGTAAAGTTTACTATTGTTTCTGCTTAATATTTTGTCTCTTTTATATCCACTGTTGATTTGGTTATATACAGCATATTTAGGGGATTTAAATGATCTATATTACTATATCTATAGTATATATTGCTTTAGTAAAATGGGGGAATTATGTCCATATCCAGCTAGAAAAATTACATTTTATCCCATTTTACTGTACAGATCAGACAAAAATGTGTGTTAATGTAAATAAATTACTGAACAAAAAAGTGAACTAATTGTTCTGGGTGATTTAGTCAGTGTGTCTATTTGAGTAATTTATTAGAAAATAATAAAATGTAACTAACTTAAGTGAGCATTAAAAAGTAATGCAAAATACATTTTTAAAATTAATATTTTACAGTGTAGCCTAGCTAATGACATTACTTCTTTTAAACAAGTGGCCAAGGGAAAAAAGAAGAAGAAAAAGAGGAAGAAGAAAAAGAAAAAGAAGAAGAAGAAAAAGAAAAAGAAAAAGAAGAAGATGAAGAAGAAGATGAAGAAGAAGAAGAAGAAGAAGAAGAAGAAGAAGAAGAAGAAGAAGAAGAAGAACTGGTCCAGATGGTTTTTTTTTTCTTTTTTTTTCTAGTGTTGACATTAAAGTTTAATTAATATGCATATTTAGGTAAATATATAAAAATATTGCTAGTTTTTTTATGAATATAAAGATTAAAGATTATATTTGTTTCAAGTGTTTTTTAATTCATTCTTGAATGTGGAGCTCCAGGAAGGAAGCCGGGGGGCCTTCAAAATAAATTTTGCCCAGGGCCCCCAAATGTCTAGAACCGGCCCTGCATTTTCCACAATAAGATAAAAAATGAAACAAGTGTAGTTCTGAAATTTCTCTTTATTATTTTATTGAAAATGCATTAAAGATTTTGGTATTATAACTGTGTAATAGGGATGTAACAGTACATATATTCGTACTAAAATGTTTCGGTACAGGGCTTTCGGTCCATACAATCCTTTTTTACATGCGGAAAAAATATTGGTGTTTCCTCAAGAACGTATTGAGTGGCGGACCGCAAGTTTGTTGAGCATATTTTTTAATTATTATTGAACTTAAAAACATACACACAATGCCACGGGTATAAAAGAGAAACTAGAGTTAGCGCGGTGTCACTGTGCTAATATGCATGAAAATGCTACAGAATCCTTAGCGCTAGCTTTAGCTGCTTAACCAGGAAATGGATTCTTTAGCTTTTCATGTCTAGCTTCAAGAATTTCACACAGAATACCACAGATCAAGGAAGTGATTGAATGAAGGATGGAAGGAAGACATTTGTTAAAGTATGCTGAAATAAGTAGAACATATCTTTACAAAATTAAATATTAAATGTAAAACACACACACACACACACACACACACACACACACACACACACACACACACACACACAAATAGGGTTTAACAGATGGAATCAAATGTTTCCATGTATTTAACTTTAATCAATTTTATTGATTACTAAGTTTAATCAATATAATAAAAAGTGTATTGCATTCATTTAATAGAATGTTATATATATATTTTTATATTTGACCAAGCAGACATTTTATTTAAAATGTTTTAAAAAGGTAAACTGCATGAATGTTGATAAATGTTAATAAACCACATTAATAAAAGATTACAAGCAATTTTATGTTTCACATTTCTTCCTCCAAACTGTACCGTAAATACACCCTTACTGTGTAATTTTCTCCATGCAAAATGTCCTGAAGCTCTACATACTTGTCTGTATTTACTTTCCTCTCAGGTACCTACACAACTTTGTTTTAGGATATTTATTATCTTATCATTAGCATGTACTCCAGTCTCCTGTTCCTGCAGTTAGCATGTCTTTGTTTTCTACCACTGATGATGTGCTGATGTGAATCTTGACTTGGAAAAAGACTAGATAAACTCCACAATACAGTTCTGATTCCATATTCAGATTTATTTCAGTAATCAGGTCAAACAGATATCAGACAAGCATTGGCTTCTAAATATCAGTGAATGTATAATCCCTATTTCTCCAAATTGAATCCCTGCAGCTCCCTCATGCAGCACATTATTTCTAAACAGCAATCATATGCAACGAGCATGCTGTGTTTATTACATCAGTGTGGACTATTATTCGTTTAGTGCAGAGAGAACAGACTTAACACATCATAGAAAACTCACACACACACACACACACAGGATTAACAATTAAAACAAAGTCCACTTAATAAAGTCATTTTATAAGAGTAATATAGTCAGTATTCTAATAGCAGGGATGAGTTTATAGCACGATGAGTGTTACAGCCACTAGGTGTCTATGTGAGCTCTGAAATGACACGGCGCGTGTGTGTGTGTGTGTGTGTGTGTGTGTGTGTGTGTGTGTCAGTCCGTGCATGTAAACACATTTTAGCGTTTCAACAGCAGCATGTAACATCACAAAACCCTCTTTAGTGATTTCCCTCTAAAAATTTAATTTCTTTTTTAAAAGCACAACATTCATTAAAACAAATGGCTCACTGAGGAATAAAGACAATAAAACTATAGTGATTGTATTGATGATAAAAACAAGGTAATAAAATCACTCTCAGGTGTGATTTGTGCAAAAAGCAGGATTAGCCAAGACTCATTCATCCTTCATCACACCTGTGTGTGTGTGTGTGTGTGTGTGTGTGTGTGTGTGAGATTGTGTTTACTGCCGGAAGTAGCAAACATCATCCATGGCTTCCATGATCCTAACAAAAGACAAAACAATATTTATTACCCGTAATATTTAATAAAAACAATGCGATATATAATCAGTGTAACACTATAATATCAGATTAAAATATTATAAAAAAGAAAAGGAGGAAAGCATATATATATATATATATATATATATATATAACAGAAAGAGAGGGACTGGGAAAGGTTCAGGCAGAAGGACCCCAAAATAAAAAGAAATTATAAATAAAATAAGGTCGAGGGAGCAGAGGAGAGAAGAAGATGAGATGAGAGAGTGTAAAGCATGTGAAACGATAAATGATAAAGCAAAGAAAAGAGGGTATGAAAGAGTGGAAATGAGGGAGAGATTGTAGATATTTAAAAGTACCTCTGAGCTTCGTGTCCTCTCTCACACAAATTCACCAACACGTACAGGTGTCTAAGAGCATATTCATACTAGAACACACACACACACACACACACGGTATAACACAATACAGAATGTGACAGCAGATTTATTTAAAGCAGTTTTTTTTGTGTGTGTGTGTGTGTGTGTGTGTGTGAGTGAATGCGCCCACCTGCTGATCGTGCCAGTTGAAGCACTTTGTTTTAAAGTGTGTGACTGTGGCTCTGTAACACTGATACTGTGTGAGCTCCTGATGCTCCGCTACCACCTGCTGAACCTCCAGGTGCGTCTTCACTACCCGCTCTGCCACTTTACGCATTGTGTTTGCCAGCAGCTCACGCACCTACACGCACACACACAAACACACACACAACTTTATCATCTGCCGCTCTTAATAACATCACAACAAAAAACATACAAATCTTTCTCCATCATCATCATCATCATCATCACCTTCATGTGAGCACTAATTTCCATCAGGTAACCTCTGGCAACAGTGATGTCATTACTCTTCATCAGCTTCCTTTTCAGTATAGAAAGGTAAACATCTGGGCTTGGTGTGAGGTCAAGCTCTTTAACCGGGGGCAATGACATGGGTTCTGCAGGCCTGGCTCCACCCAGAGAGTTACCTTGGAACTGAATCACCTTCATACTGGACATGCTCTGAGAAACACACACACAAACACCTGTTAATATAAGAGGTCATGTTTGTTCATTTTGTCTGCGAAAAGTCAGTGTGTGTGTGTGTGTGTGTGTGTGTGTGTGTGTGTTGTGTCACCTTGTTTCCATACTGCATGACATGGCTGGTATTGGTCTCACTCTTGACGATCTTAAACTGCTTAGCAAGTGTCTCTTTAGTCAGATCCTCCTGCACACACACACACACACACACACACACACACACACACACACACACACACACACACACACACACAATGTAGATGGTTTACAGCTAAAATTCAAGATTTTTTTATAAGGTTTACATTTAATGTTTCTCACCTTGTCGGAATCCTCCATCCAGTTAACACTGTACAAGTCTCCCAGATACGTGTCTCTGTCTTTGTCAAAGTAACAGGCATAGGAAGACTCGTGAGGGTTTGACGCTGTGGTGGAATAAACTGAGGATCACAGAAAAAAAAACATCATCCTGATTTGTTCAGAGCACTTTGTTTTTTACCTCAATATAAATTCTGACTGAATCTACACACTAATATGTGAAGTTTGAGTACTATTACACAACCCAGCATGCTTCTGTTGTGTAATCGACGATGAATTTTTATAATTTCACAAACTCAGTGTTCCAGTATGTTATGTATTTAATGACCAACTCTTAATCTCTGTTTCACCCTTTTTTTCCTTCCTATATGATTTAATAGCATTTTAATTATGACCACTGTGTAACTGAAAAAGGCTGGATATTACGTTAGCAGTTTACCAAACTTTGACCAGCAGTCATATGACAATCAGAGGACTGTGTGCGTGTTTCTGTGCACAGCTGCAAAAAAAATCTGTCAGGTCAGCATTAAACAGAAAAAACAGCTTGTCTGGGAGCGGAAAATACATGCGTGGTTACGGGCAGTTATAAAACCAGTTATCATCAAGAAAAGGGGAAGTGAATTTCCTTTACACTTCCATACAGATAGAAAAATCTATTCCGAAATACTAGACACAAAGTCTACACATTATTAGTACACAGGGTTTCCAGTGCAATTTATTTTGTTGCCATGGCTACAGGTGTCCCAGACCTGTTGACCGATCGAAAACAAATATTCTCTGTGACTCTAGGTGTTCTTTTTGTGAAACTCACCATCAATGTCAACCGGCAGCGGCTTCATCATGGAGCCAGACTCACATGCCTCGATGTAAAACACCATCTGTGTGTGTGTGTGTGTGTGTGTGTGTGTGTGTGTGTGTGTGTGTGCGTGTGTGTATGTTTTTGTGTGTGTTGTACAGAATAGGAATAAAGTTCCGATAAAGATACTCCTTACATAAATGTTTAAATAAACAACTCCATAATAATCAACACTAAGCTGTTACTATTCATTATTAAAATAAGATATTTAATATAAAAATGCAGTACAGTCAGAATATATGTTCTGTTCTACAGATTTAATCAACATTTGAAAATGTGGAAAGTGAAAAAATGCACCTTCTTGTACTTTTTGTGTTTGCGCATGTACTGCACTGTTTCCATCAGATCGTTCACATACAGCTGAAAAGGGGGGGGGGGGAGGGGGGGGAAAGAAAAACTGCTTCATCATTTAATTCTCACACACACAAAATTATTTTCTACTTCTGGTTGTATTACTGCACTAAGGAACAACACAAACATGTTAAAATATTTCTCAAGTAAATAATAATAAATAAATAAAAAAACTTTTCCCCCCTCGCTATATGACTCACATTGACATTTTCGAGTCCAGACTCATCAAAGATTAATCACATGGCAATCGCAATAACACATTACAACATATTTACAGGAATTCAAAATGATATCATTTCATAAAAGGAAGTATTGTACCTCACTGTTAGGAAATGCCAAGAGCCCAGGAGCACCATGATCAGTGAAGTAAACAAACACGTGATCGTTAGGCCCGCTGAAAACAAAACCAGTTTAAACAGGTATGAATATTGGCTGCATCCCAATCTTGTTTAAACATATCCTACTTCACTTCCTCAGGTTTAACTCGGCCATCTTATACACTTCCATGAAACAAAAAAGTCATGGAAATAAACCTAAACTTGTTTACAGACACCTTGTTACAGAATAGAAGAAGGGGGTGGAGCCAAAAAAAAATTATTTATTTATTGATTTCCGATGAGTTAAAGGCAACTTTCTTTATTTTACCCTATCATCAAAGCGTTTATCGTTTACTTTTACAAAGATTGTTAAATAATGATTTTATGGTTTTTATCGTATATTGTGTTAATGATGCTGGCTTTTAATTAAATTCATTTTAAATTCCACTACTGTTTTTTGTTGAGCCAACTGTGTAAACCAGATGAATTATATCTCTACATCTCCATTTATTGCATATCAAATTAAAAAAATATATTAAAATATAAATATATATAAAAATCTGGTACAAACTGTGAAAAAAAAAAGTGAACTATATTTACTACAAAAGTAATTTGGGGTTGAAACGATGGCCTTGAGTAATTATCGGGGAAATAATTTGAGAACAAATACAAAAATGCATCAAGGCAAATTATTTGTTATGCTTTATATGCACGTGCTAAACGCTGGCGCTCTCTGGACAGGTAAACACAGAAGACGCTGCAGAATGAAAAAAGGAGGAACGGGGAGTAAACAGCGAGGAGTAGATTCAGGTCAATGAAAACGGAAAAACAGAAGGTTGGGATAATTTCAAACTAAAACAAAGAAAACACAACAATGCATTTACCTTTTTTTTAAGTAATATCAAATATAATGTTTTTTATTTAAAAAATTTTTTTTATGCACTAAATGGTTTTAGCTTTCACAGTTTGCAATTTCAGCAAGCAGTACTTTTCTATAAAGGAAACAAATACTTGTTCATTTTAAAAGACCCTCTTAATATTCTCTTGTATAGTTACACTTTAATAAAAAGTACTTCTTATCCGATTACTCGAGTAACCGATGAAATAATGAAATAAACATTTGATTAGTAAAATAATCGATAGCTACAGTCCTAAAGTAATTTGATTTGATTTGCTATAAAACAGTCTGGTTCTGGACAATCGATTAAATAATTTTAACAGCAAAAATATTGGCACCTTTGGTCAGAATGGGTAAAACAACAAGGCTTTGGGTGAAAATGTCTGTGCGTGTTTACGTTGTTCAAATGTGTTACATTTTTAACTATTGTTTATTGTATACAGGACATTTCACAGCCTGTGATTTGCGATGTAACCAAACATTCAAATCATCAGGATAAAATTCTAAAATCAAAGCATATCTGGAATAGGACACTGCTCATAACATCATAACAACGAGTAATTTTTTTGTAAAAGAAATCACTTTTCCAACTTCTAAAGAACAATATGAGTAATGTTAGCACACAAACACACAACATGGAAATCACACTCTAATCCATTTTATAGCTAAAACACATTGATTTTTCATTCCAGATAAAAATTCATACTTGCCTCTTTAGCACTTTTCCTGATCCCCCCTTCACACTGCTTGCATCACCCTTCAGCACTGCCAGGAAGTTCTCAGGTGTCACATCCTGACAAACAAACACACATTTTTGATCATTAGATTTATATGAATTTTATAAAGTATTTTTTTTTACTCTTGCCAAGTGACTCACTTCACCAATGTAGTCTTTCAACACTCCTTTATACACATCTGAACCATTAGGTCTGTTGATGATCACTCCGGGAGTCGGGTTGCTGAAACACACCCACAGAGCGAACAGTAGGCTGTAAATATGATGAAATCTAATACATACACTTTGTAACCCGAATCTAACTGTAATTTTCTCTCTCTCTCTCTCTCATACACACAAGCAGAAACTCCTAAACGTCCAGGATTAAACATTAACAATGCGACACAGTCTCTCTCTCTCTCTCTCTCTCTCTCTCTCTCTCTCTCACACACACACACACACACACACACACTCTAATACAACTATACATAGAATAGCATATAAATAGCTTTAAAAAGTTTAATCTTTATAATATAGCACTTATACACATGCGTATACACACACACAGTAATCCTAAACAAGCTACGCTAAAATTCAGCAGTATAGGCTTTTGCCTTTGATCCTGAGTGTGAACAAAAAAATAGAACTGATTCTAAAGTGAGTAGGCGGTGATGCACTTCCAGATTCAAAACAAAGACAAGATTCAGAAACAGTGCTGAGCTGCAAAAAAAAAAAGGTCAGATGATCAACAAGCAGGATAAACTAAGGCACGTGTAAGCAAGTGAAGAAAACCTGAACCGACAGATCAAAAAACAGGATATCAAACATTTAAAGGCTCGATAACGAGCAGTGGAAATCAACGAGGAGTGTATGCTTTGCACTGGGAGTTTAAACTGGACAAGCTTATATACTACACAGGTGACTGTAAATCAGTTATCCGCTAACTATGAGGTCCCTTTGTGATGGCAGAGTCTTGCAGTACTTGCCGGCTAAATGTCTTTATGCACCGATAACGTGACCTTCAGCACCTTGCGTTGAGTATATAAAGGTGTAGTAATAGTGTAATACATGCATACGGGTACAATAATAAATGTTTAATGTGGACACACACTTTTGTCTGCGTAACGGCAAAAACAGCACACGCCTTTTACACAATAATAAAAAAGAGGATGTATGAACTGCAGATCAGATAATAATTTTGTTACAACTGTTCTCACTGGAATGTGCACTGAGAAACGTTTGTATGTGTGTGTGTTTTTCTGTGTGCTATTAAAAGACAGAGCAGGAAATTCATTTTTGAAATGAATCATACACAAACTTCATTTCAAACACTGATCAAAGTGTCATTGATGTTAATAAAACTGCATGAAGTGTTCATTTGGGGCAGATATAAAGGAGAGTGTGAATAACGGACAGCACAGAGGTGACACCAGCAGAGAGCCTGAATACAAATAAATATGATTAATGTCACTCACTTCGGACTTTGAGCCAGATCATCGTACATCATCACTACGATCTGTTCATCTGGAACCCCGTTCTTATGGACGATCTGGTATGCATGACACACATCGGCCTGCACACAAAAACGCACACACGCCATTAATTTGTAGCTTAATGATTAGAAAGCTTTTCGTAAAGACGTATTAATGAAATATTATATTGTATAAATTATAACTATTGCATATGTGCAGGTGTTTCTGTGATAAAGCTCACCTGGTGTCTGTAGTTGTACCAGCCATTTGATCCGGCTACGAGGACGATCCAGTTCTTTCCCGCTTTCGCGTCGTCCTGTTTCGGAAAACCGAGGGCACACGACACCATCGCTGTCATCAAAACCAACACCTTCATCATCGTCATCTTCACTATGAGAGAGGGGGGGGATTTTTCCGGTGAGCTGTGTGTTTTCTTCATATTAGTTTTTAATGACATACAGTAGAGTTTATATAAAGGCTGTGCTTCAGTGTGTTCAACGTTTAACAACTAAATTACAAAAACTAAGGCGGCTTAAAGGGTCTTGTCATGGTTTATCTGAAGTGCTTGCATAAGATTTTGTATTTTTCCTCACATGTCGTGGCTCTACCTAAAGATTAATCTGTCAGATTTTGCTCTTTTGCAGGGTTTTTTGCCCATCCAGGACATCGTTATGTTTCACCTGACACATACACATTACAGCATTATAATTTACAAGAATATAAAACACTGCTGAAATCTTCTTCAGATCAGATCAGCAGCCTGTTTTGTTCATTGACAGCGGTGTCTGAGGATTTACTGATGAAACTGTTCTGTCATTTAATACAATATCGATATCGAAAAATCGGATCGTGAAGCCCTGACCATACATCTGTCACACACAAGATACAAAAACAACACACCCAAATCTCCAAATATAATACTAAACACTGTTATTGGCTGCATTATTATACCTTTAATTAAGTTTTTGTTACAAAAAACAACAAAATAATAAATAATAATAAATAATAAAAAATAATACGCATTAGTCTGGACGCACGCGGGACATGTTCTGTGTACCTCAGGAAAACACTGCCTGGACAGTTGTTATGGAATAAAGTAAAGCGCGCGCGCCTTCACATACACACATTCACTCACAATAAAACACTTATTGTACCTTAAAACATAAAATCCAGTAAAATGATGAAGCGTTAGCCTTGAAATTCTCACCTTCACCTTGGTCGAGCGGCGATGAAATAGCAAAAACACGGTTTGCCGACCTGTTTTTTTTTACACCAAAATGACCGACATTCACGTCTGCCAATATCCGTGGAATTTTTACTCTAAAGGCGGGACTTCGTTCCTCACATGATTGCTGGATCATGTGGTTTTACCCCCCCCCCCCCGTAATGGTTGGACCTGCGCATGCGCAGGACTCAACGCGTGTTGAGGCCGCAAATAAACATAAAAAGGAAGTGTTATGAATTGAATTAAAAAGAATAGAAATATAAAGCAGGCGAGTTTATGTCTATATTAAAGCATATTTTAAATATAAAAACTAATTAAGAATACATAATGTATTAAGAGTTTACATTGAAATGAATTAAAAGCAGACTTATGGCATAATATATAAATACACTATAAAATACATTGTAATAAATAATATTTCTTCAGTTAGAAGATCTGAAGCATTTGTATTTCTTTCAGTACAGCGCAATTATTTTAATAACAAACAATATTCTCGTTTATAATTAATATGTGAATGCAGGATACTTCAAAATAAATTATAAAACATTTTTAATTAAGGATTTACTCATTTTATACCAGTTTTATCGGTAAATCGTGTATGCATAAATGCTGGACTGTGGACTAAACGATTATCAGAGACAAATTAAAATCAGTTGTAAATGTAGATTTGTATGAAGAAGAGAGACTGGCTTCCTGTAAATGTTTTTATAAACCACAGTCAGAAAGTGTGTGTGTGTGTGTGTGTGTGTGTGTGTGTGGCAGTAAAGACGGATGTATAGGGAAATATTTACAGGGACTTACACTGTAGAAAATTTACTGTATCTGCTTCTTTCACTTACTGCAGAAAAGAACACACCTGTTATTTACCACATTGTGACAGCACTGTGACATCACTGTCACATGACTGATGGTAATTCTGCTCTATGATATTTCCTGATATGCTGAGATAAAGTTCATCTGATAAGAAAGATCACAGTTTCCTACCAAATCCTGTTTGTGACTTTTTGGGGTCCTATAATAGATTGTAAAGGGTGGGGCTAGAGCTGGATTAAGCTCTAATGGATTAATCTCACTGTATTATACTGTTTACATACTGTTTACTTTTTACATGCTGTTTTTTGCATCTTCGACTGCTGCTGTATTTTTTGCACTACATTGTTCTGTTTATACTCACTTCTGGGATATAGTTTTTAGTTTGTATAGTTTTTACAGTCTTCTCGTACAGTACTGTATAATCAAGTATACAGTAGGTTTACTGGTCGGTGCTATATTGGGTTTTGTGTCTTGTCTTGTGTCACCTGTCTGCACCAGGTTGCACTCGATGCACTTTATGTAACTTGTGTTGTCGCTCTATGTTGTTTTGTTTGTTGTTGTTTAGTGTAGCACCAGGGTTCTGGAGAAACTTTGTCTCGTTTTTACTGTGTACTGTGTACCACTGTGTATAGTAGAAATGACAATAAAAGCCTCCTGACTTGACTTGACTTGACTTGATTAAGCCAATCAGGAGCTTGAGTGTTCACGAATCATAAAGTTTATTCTATTTTGATCAATCTTGAGATTTTGGGACCCAGGCATCTTACTGTGTCACTGTTAATTATAAACTGTTTAATGCAGCAGGACAGCTGACAGAAAGTCACATGAAACATCACGTTGTAAAACAGCAAGAACATAAAATCTTTTATTATACAAATTACATCACAAAGAAAAAATACAGGATGTGAAATTTTGCTTCATCATTTCACACATTCACACAGTGGTGGATCATCAGGGCCAGCAAGACCTTCTCTGCTGGCCTAAACTATATCAGATTCAGAGGGCTGCAACAACTAATTGATAAAATCGATAATGAAATTTGTTGTCAACGAATCCCGTTATCGATTTGTTGGGCTGCTCAAGTTACCGATTAGCATGACTGCAGAATAGCACAGCCGCTTGCGAATGGTGGAGAATACCGTTCAACAGGCAGCAGGATAAAGTGTGCGTCTTAAGTCATCCAAACCATGGAAGCATTTTATATTAAACGCAACAAAGAACTTGCAAATTATGTAAAGCTGAGCTTGCGTGGCATGGATGTACTACTGTGATGCACAAGCACATGAAAAGAAAACACACTGGTGGCACGGATGAAGGCGAACCATCAGCACCCTTAGCAAAAATTGTATAATCCTCATTGTGTGAAAATGGTACAGTTTAATGAAGTGCTATTGTGTAAACTGTTTGTTTGCTAGCATCGGTACAGTCACACTGGATCTGTTTCGGCGTGGTTTGTGAGCATCAGATTGCGCAATCAGCTCGGTCGCATCATGAGTGATCGATTCAATTAAAGCAGCAAATAACAACAGCAGTAAACAGAAAACATAATCCTGCATTCACTCCTCAACAAGCAGCCACTATAAGCTTTATAATGTCAAAATAAAAGATTATTAAAACTAAAGTTAAACTCATTATGTGGCTTTAAATCTTTTTGTGCACTGCTATTCACAAATACCATGAATTAGGGTTCTATGTAGTTGTAATAAGCAAAACAGCTAACAAAAATGTATAAATATAATCAATTCATCGGAAACAATAATTGTCCGATTAAAATAATAATTAGTTGCAGCCCTTATATATTTCTGTTCATGAATGTATATTAAATTATTCCCAATAACCTATTCTCTTCATTTCGTATAGTTTCTCTTGTCTGCACCGCTACAAGGAGTGTATGTTTAATTTGGAGTATTTATCCAATCAGATTTCAGCCATCTAGACTCCGAGGCCATCTAGCAGGCGTCCAATAACATCTCCATTTTCATGTCCTTTGATTGAATGGCCAGAGAACTCGCTTGTCAGAGCTTAAAACCCTGTAGCAAAATCTGTAGCAAACTACACAAGGTCAAATATATTCATGTGGATTTAATAGTTCTTATTTCATTCCACAATAACTGACAGAGGAAAAGAAATTGATTTGGTTGATACACTCACAAGGAAATTTACAAGGAATCAGTTATAATTTTGTGTTTTATTTTCTGTGAAATTTGGACAAAAACACACAAATTGCCTTAATTTTAAATACCCAGGAAAACCGTAATGCATAAGGGTCATTTTTTTGAGGTTTATATCGAGGCTTCTGCTAGAGATTATGTATGGGGATGGTGCTGCTGTGGATGCAGTGAAAGGAGACTTGTTAAATTGTGTTCATCAGGATTATTGCTTTAGTAATGACATTCATTTTCACTGTATGAGATTACTGCCTGTGATGCAGCGCTATTGTTATACTGCATTTATCAATAATAAGATACAATATACTTTTATTCGTCCCAGAGTGGGGAAATAATGATGGTTTCTATAGACGTGATGTCAAAATGATGTTATTAAGAGGTGGATGGGTTCAAGTTGGACACTGCTGAAGGCCTAGGGGTGAAATGCATGACCCACCACTGCATTCACATATGTACATATTTACTTGCTCTTACACATTCAATATTTCAATAATATTATATAAAATGGAGCAGTCTCCCTCTCCTGCACAAAAGGAGATAAATGTAAGGGGTGGGGCTAGAGCTGGAGCAAGCCAATCAGGAGTTTGTGCTGGTGCCTCATTTTTACACAACTTTGATCAGTCCTGTCCTTTTGGGACACAGCCGTCTCACTGTGTGCCAACGTTAATTATAAACTAATTCATGCAGCAGGACACCTGACAGAAAGTCACATGTGGACAGAACATCATGTGGTGAAACTACAGGAATAAAAAATCTGTCATTACACAGATTATACCACAAAGAGAAAAAATACAGGATGTGAAATTTAGCTTTAACACTATCACACATTCCGACACACACTTATTCACACACATCGCTTTGCAGATGCAAACTCAGAAGAACCTGTTCTATCACATTTTTGCTTAAGCTGTAAATTTATTTCTGTAAAAATTTCAAGCATGAACAGAAGGGAAGACACAGTGACAGTATAAATTATGATCATATTCCACTCAATTTTTTCTGTTAATTACAAACTCTCCCTGTCCTGCACTAAAGGAGATCAATGTAAGGGCCTGGAACGAGCCAATCAAGAGCTTGTGCTTGTAAGCTTGTGTAAGTTTTCATGTAACATGAAGTTTGCACATCTTTAAACAAATCCTGTGCATTTGAAACACAACAGTCTGACTGAGTGTGTGTGTGTGTTAATTATAAAGCATTTTACATAGCAAGATGGCTGACAGAAAGTCATCAAAAGCTTATTTGTGGTTAAACTTCAGGGACATAGTATATATTACACAGTTTATACCACAAAGACACTTAATTTTAACGGCTATTACTATTTTTGTTACATAAAATAGAAGAGACTCATACTGCGCTCTAGATCAATCAGAAGAGATGCTTTTAAGTGCTCTAGATCTCCAACCCCAGGCACTCCCGCTGTGCTATATCTCTTATAACAAGACATTATATACAAAAGAACCTTTTAGCTGATCTAGAACTGTTCCAGCACACACTCACAACTGACACTCCAAGTGCTTTAGAGCAACGGACAGGTAGCCTATATTAGCCACACACACACACACACACACACACACACAGTGCTGTTCTAGATTCATAATACTATTGACTGTAGACCCACATAAAGAAATGTACAGAATGATGTTTCTGTTCTGGTGTATTCTTACAGCAGGTAAAGCATCTACACTTTGCAGTCTAATGTATCTAATGGCATCTATTTAATAGATTTTTAGAATCCACAGCACCTCTACACCCATTAGCACAGCAAAGTTTGCTTTAACAAACCCCCATTACAGCATCAGTAAAGCTTTAATCAACTGCAAAACAGCAGAAATATTCATCAGATAAATAAATCTAATCAGACAGGACTGGTAAATCAAATTCATTTACTTTTTTTTTCCATCTTATAAAAGAATTTTAGATAAACAGGGAAACAGTCCATCAGAAGCATGGCTCGGTTTCAACCCCAAGGACACGTTATACATTTAATAACCTTCCATTTTATATAGCCAGAAATGACTAAGGTAACAAAATGTATAAGCACAGAGCAGGTCCCTTCTTTACACTTATCTCTAATAATAATAATAATAATAATATTTTATATACAATTATATTCAGTAAAAACCATATGAAGAGAAAAAGCAGGTAAATTAACCAAAAAAAAAAAAATAAGATACGATGATTGCATTTTCCCGGTGCCGATTCGAATCGTCTTTAATAAATAAAAGGTGTGAGAAGACGTATAGGATTGCAGTGCATCGCTGTAAATCAAAACACATCGTACAAAATAAATCAATAGTGCAACTTGCTAGAACTGTTTTTCATTCATTCATAAAAAAAAAAGAAAAAAAAACATGATAAATGAATCATTAATTAAGAAAAAAAAAACAAGTTGATTGAAGTAAAAATATTCGATTTAAATATAATGGTTTTCAATACAAACAACGCTATTAATAACCTCTCTTTATATTATTGTCTGTTTGGAGAACAAGTTTTGGCAAATAAAAAAAAAACAAAAAACTTTTAAGCGTCCTTGTAAACATGGAAAACAAATAAGCAATTGATTTATTTTTCTTTAAAGTCCATGACTGTTTATGTGTGTAAGAAAAGTCCTGACAAAATGCATAGAAATGAAACAAAATCTGCGACGCTTTTAAAGCACATTCACAACTCATTATAACTGCTTATAATGCTTTATAGCTCAGTTAACTCTACAGTGCTGCAATAAAAGTCTGTAATGATCTGTAAACATGTGGTGACATGAAATATATGCAAAAAAAAAGTCCCAAAATATAAGCTGAACTAAATGTTTGTCTGATACATTAGTTTTTAAGTATTTTCAGAAATATAACTCTGAGTGCGAGATGCACTCGCCTAAATTCTGTCCTTAAAATAATTAATAATAATAATAATAAAAATAATAATAATAATAATAATAATAATATAGTCTACACACTGCATCCTTGTATAAGTTGCATTAATATATCAGACATTTGTCTTTTCCATTAAGTTCAGCCAGGCTGTAAACTGCCAGTGCAGCGCCCTCTACAGGCTGTAGTAGAGTGTTTGTCCTGTTAGTGATGCAGTTGCATTGGCCTTATGAAAGAATGTTAAATAATAAAAGATTGCTGTGAGTGAACGATGATCATTATAAACATTGGGAAAGGAGTCACCTCGAAGCGTGCTCAGAACAGAAAGTAAAGAAAAAGTCGGAGCTTTTGTAGTGCAGTGTAATCAGTCATGCAGCAGGTCCGAGTGATGCAACATGACTCAGGACCGAGACCTCGTCCACACAAACACACATACGGATATTTTAGAAAATATGCCTTTTTTAAATCATGTGAATAAGACTGCCCTGTAGGTGGCGAGAGTGCACCAATGTAAAAAAAACACCCAACATTGCTAAATGAAAGTGTAAACTTGTGACCTGGCCTGTGATTGACGAAAACAAAAACCACATTTGACAGTTAGTGTGTTGTTTTGCGTACTTTCTGCTGCCAAAACATCAGAACTGTTCCATATGAATAATAATGAACACTCTGAGCGCTCTAGTGAAGGGGTTGGCTACTAGTGAATGCCTGGATGTGTGGGTTTTATGGTTTTTGATTTTAATGATTAGTTTATTTGCTCAGAACGTGTGTGCTGATTGATTTAAAGCTGATGTTTGTGTACAGTATAGAGTATAACTCAAAAATAAGAAGTGATGCTGCTGTGTTTACTGATGATGATCTGAGCAACCATGTTGATTTGCCAAAAGGGTTTGGGAGAAGTGTTTCAGGGGGAAGCTGGAGATCTAATTATGATCTCCAGTGTGATGCAGAAGAACATACCAGCACTTTAGCTGCTCTAGATCTATAGTAGGAGATTCTCATGGTAATCAAGACACACACACACACATATACACACACACACACACACACACACACACACACAATGTAGCTGCTCTGACACACACCAAGTTCTTCAGATCCTTGGACATGATAAGGCTTGAACCAGTCCATAGCTGAGAGGTGTTTAGAAAATTAAATACAAATTTCCCTTTGATAGTTAAAAATAAATGAAGGTGAATAAAACGGCACTTTAAACTCCAATGTAGCATATGAAAATGGCTTATACAGCCCCCAACACACACACACACACACACACACACAAAGAAACCACGAACGTGCGTCAGTCTGTAACATGTCTGTGTCAGGAAAAGGCCTGTATGATAAATGCAGTGTCAGTATATGTGTGCATGTCTGTTTACAACATACAATATGAGGACAAATATTCTTTCCAAAATATCCTTTTTACATGTGGACGAGGTGCACATCCTTGTCTTTGCCACTATGGGGGGTGTGTGTGTGTGTGTGTGTGTGTGTGTGTGTGTTTACACTTCTGCTCCCAGTTCGATCACTCCGGTCTCTATAATGGGAACCAGTTTATCTTCCACCTGAACCAGCAGGATGGATTTCTCAATAGGGGAGCAAGTGAGAGGGTCACGACTGCAAGGCATCCACCGGTGAATCACCTGCATGCACGCACACGCACACAATTAAAACAACAGCAGAAATATGTAGAACTTCGTAAACTATAATAATGATACACCTAGAATAATCAACCAGTTATTTTTTTTCCTTTCACACAGACCTAGTGTGTTGTGTGTGGTGTGTGTGTGTATACTCACATGTCCCTCCATGCCCTCCAGGGGGCCCCAATCTCTCCAGCAGTTCGGCCCCGCCCTTAACCTCATTGACTCATCAGGCCACAGAAGTTCCTTACGCTTCGACAGATTGATTACATCCAACACCTGATTCACATCCACTATCTAACACACATACACACATACACACATACACACACACACACACACACACACACAGTAAACCTTTACATTTATGGCATTTGGCATAGCCCTCATCCAGAGCGAATTACATTTATCCAATTTATAAACTGAGCAGTTGAGGGTTAGGGGTCTTGCTCAGGGGCCCAGAAGTGCCAGATCAGTGGTGCTGAGATTTGAACTCTTGACCTTCTGATCAGAAGTCCAACGTCATATTCACTGAGCTGCACATTTCCCTTTCTGTTTAATTTTGCAAACAATTTAATAAAATTTAATTTAGAGCCCTAAAACTGCATCCAACAAACATTCAGAAAACAAATCCAACATTTGTTCACGTACCATGACGGCTCGTTATCCCAAGAGCCAGAATGAGCTGTGATCTGGGTTTAATCTGCTTCATCTTTAATTAATCCAGATTATTACATCCCACTTTAACTCTGATTCAGATTCATCAGAATCAGATACAGAAGGTTCGTGTGCAATCAGGTACAGAGTCACACGAACTTAGATTTAAAAGCTCTAAAGGCCAAACAATGTTCATCCAGAACTCTGTAAAACGTTTCCATTTAAATACGGTCAGAAAAAGAAAATAAAATAAAAATGTATTGATGTAATACAGAAAATGAAAATAACTTCATCTAGGTCACTGAAGATCTGCTCATAGATCAGGAGGACAAGAACCACTAAAATAAATCAATTAACAAATCACATCACTTTAAAAATAAAAAGTATTGCTGCACGATTCCTTTAATCGCAAGTGCGATGTCAGCTTGTGCAATTATATGACGGCAAACGTCTAATCTAATGAAATAATTAAGGGCATGTGTAGACGAGACCCACAATTTCTGAGAAACGTTTGCAGATTTTCCACGGCACAAACAAAACAAAAAAACAGAAAGTCTCAGTTTAGGCGGTGCACGTGTGGCATGTGTGGACATGTGATTTGCAAGCGCAGAGACAAGTTGAAGGTGGATGCAGAGCAGACCAACACTGAAGCCAAAAACGCTACCTCTGTTAAATGGCTATATTTTAGCTTAACTCGCGGATTGGCACGCCTTTACCTGGCAACCTCCACTTTCCCACACACATCACCATAATCGCCTTCATCTCTGCCCAGTATCTCTCTCTCTCGCGCGCTCTCTCTCTCTCTCTCTTTTTCTCCGGTGTCTGCTACATCCTGTGTAAACAGGGTTGTTTCTAGCCTTTTGGAACCCTGGCCAAGATTCCTATAGTCACCCCCATGTCTCTGCCCTTCCCACCGCAATGCTCCACTCCCACACCAAATGAATCTTTAGCAATCTTTCATAAAAAAAAAAATAATAGAAATTTGTGCAAAATGTTTAAAATATTTTACTTTTGAAAAAATGTATATTGTATACATTTGTAAGTATAATGTAGTCTTATTTAATTCAGCTGTACCTTGCAAAAAAAAATATTTACATTAATACTAATGTTATTTCATTTTGTAAAAGAAAATGTTCATTTTGAAAACATTTTCGGTGCGACAAATAAACATATAGACAAATAAGCATTATCACTCATCCGTGTGCAATTTCTTTGATAACCAATCAAATGGACTCATGAAACCATTTATTATATCGCATATGACATTTTTCCCAAATCGTGCAGCTTTTTACTTTAAAGTACTGAAAAATGCTGTAAAAAGTCTTTGCTCTCTCTCTCTCTCTCTCTCTCGCTCACCTGTACTCTGTAGGAGATATCCTCTCTCCTGGGCTGTTGGTGATGATGATGATGGTCGAGCAGGCCGGCGAGTGTGTGTGTGTGAGTGAGTGTGTGTCGCTTGCACAGAGTCGGGTCGGCGTTGCTGTTGTAACGGAGCGATGACGACTGGCTCGCTACAGAAGAACGGGTGGGAGAGTGACGCACCAGAGAGGAGCGCACAGATTGAGAACTCTGACTGGTTCCTAATGAGAGCGAAAGAGAGATTTATAGTAGCAAGTAATACACCTGGGACTGTGTGTTTGTGTGTGTGTGTGTGTGTGTGTGTGTGTGTGTGTGTGTGTTACCCAGTGAGTGTGGAGTGGGAGTATGGTGAATGCTGGTCACTCTATGGTGTGTGTCGTTTATATTCCCAGAGTTTCCGATGTCACACTCCTCCACATTGCCGCCGCTGTTACACCCTGCTCCACAGCCTTTACGCAACCTGTACACACACAGGATCAATAGCACCCCCACAACACAACCTGCACTATAAGTAGAGCGCACACACACACACACAGACACACAGACACACACACACCCCCATCCGTCCCACATACCTGTGCCACGTGTTGATGATGAAGTTCCGAATGCTGGCAATGCTGATGGCTCCACCAAGAGTATGTGTGAGCTGTGTGTGTGTGTTGCAGTAGGAGGTGGTCAGGGGGGAGACGTAGATGGGATAACCAATCGGCTGGTCACATGACGAGTTGATCATATTCCTTAGCGCCTGCTTGGCGTTCTGGATGCTTCCGCGCTCTGGGTTTCTATTCCGCAAGAACACCAGCTCCTGCTGCTGCCCCGCCCACAGGCCACGCACACACTCCTGATTCACCTGCGTGTATGCATACACACACACAAATTTAAAAACACAGTCGACAACTAACATATCCATCTCTCTCACTCGATGTACCTTGATGACTCTGAAGCTGAGGTATCTGCGGTTCAGCGTGATGATCTTGTACTCGTTGGTTCCCTCGTTGAGAACGTGGCGTAGCGACAGGAGCGATGGAGCGTTGGACAGCACGGCACTACGCCACGCCGGGTCACCCTCGTGCGCTATAACCAGCGTCCGCTCGTGAGACGTGATAGCCTCGTACAGAACCGCCGGCTCGTCATACTCATCTGGAGACGTGAAGTGATCCTGAGACAGACTGCAATGTTAGCAGCGATACTAAACTTGTATATATACAAACAGACAAACATACACACACGCACACACACCTGATGCAGTTTGAGGGAAATGCGTATTCCAGGGACGACGACTCTCCTGAGCAGCTCCATGTCGGCAAATATCCACTCGTCTCGCACAGACGAGATCCGGAAATCTCCTTTAAAAAGGGCGTGAAGGCCGTAGAGGAAGGACTCCAGATTACTAAACACACACACACACACACACACACATTTACATGAACTAAATCAAGTTCTCATTTATTGGAATATGTTCAGGACAAACAGCTGTTTGTGCTTCTGTGTGTGTGTGTGTGTGTGTGTGTGTGTGCGTGTGTGTGTGTGTGTGTGTGCGTGCGTGCGTGCGTGTGAGAGACAGTTTCCCCCACCTGGACATGTGATGAGCTGCAGTGCCGAGCGCTCTCCTCCCCAACACACACAGCCCAAAACACAATAACACCAAAGTGGAGTCTTTCTCACTCTCCAGTGGCTGAAGACACAAAGCGATGGAGTGGTTTAGTGAGATCTGCTCTAAAAGTGTGTGTGTGTGTGTGAGAGTGTGTGTGTGTGTGTGTGTGTGTGTGTGTGTGTGTGTGTGTGTGTGTGTGTGTGTATAAACACCTTTTGTCTCTGAGAGTTACAGTACTGAATCCAGCTGAGATAAACAGAACAGAAACTATCTCTAGAGATTCCGGCCAGTCTGTGGTCGTAATCCTCGTCAATGTTGGGGTTAAAGGTCGGGTCAAGGTCAACATAGTTCCTCTCACTGCAGTTCTTCAGACCTTCCATCATGGCATCATTGGAGAGCCACTCCTCCAGCTTAGGAGATGCAACCACATAATAAATGATTCCCTACACACACACACAGGAGACACAAACGTGTTTACACAGAGTATAATCAGTAAATAGCACACAGACAATATTACAAAAAAATACATATAGTGTGCAAATCAGCAATATTTAAATGATTTGATTTTCTATTTGATTTGTGTGTGTAAAGAGTGTGCATGAGTGTAATAGTAGTGAATATGAGAGTCAGTATGTAACTTTACCTTGACGTAGTAGGTAGTAAGGATCTGGCGGAGCTCGTAGACCTGCAGCATGGCTCCTGCGCTGTTCTCCGTGATGCTGTAACTCTGTAAGGTGTACTTGGACAGTAGGACTTCCCAGGCCAACCAGCGCTGAACAAATGCAGCGTTAAAGGACAGCAGGTTGGGCAGGTGACCTACATCACAGCAGCAGCAGCCCTCGTCCTCCTCCACACCCTCTGTAATGGCCTCCACCTCCCTCTGCTGGCAGTACGTACCTGCACAGACATGTATACAGGAAGTCCCGACTTACAACCCAACTTGAAAATATGGTTAGTAAAGACATGGCCTATCCTACCCAGGAGTCGTAAAAATGGTGATCATTAAAAGGTAGTATACTGTAATGTGTTAACCATTTAAAAAATTACAGTACATAATATAGCAAAACAGAGCAATTTACACTACCGTAATGTATAAACTATACGGTATATATCTGTTCACGGCAGCGGGCGCGTGGACGAGCGCCGGTTTGTAAGTGGAGGGCGGTGTCAGATGCGCTCGGTTTTATTAAGGAGAGAGACAAGAGCTAAAATTGGCCTTCGAAACACCTAAAAAAAAAAAAACACACGCGCCAACACCAAGACAGCTGAACTCTATTGACCACTGGCGAAAGTAAGGCATCTCACATAGCGGGAGATGCGTACAAAGTTCAGTACGAAAATAAAAAATACAAAAATATCACCGTCGTCAGATCGAAAAACTTTACGTCGAACCATCTTAACTCAGGGACTACCTGTATATGCACGGTCGCACTTGTTACCGTATGTTTAATATTCCGTGGAGAACTTTTTTTTTTGCTAAATTTGTTGATTTTAATCTGAAACACATTATTTATAGTGTTTGCCATCATAAACTAATGTCATATAGCAGCTGACCAATCAGCATGCTCCCCACAGCTTACACACTCTAGTAATAAAATAAACACTCTTTATAACCACATACATTCTCTTAATTCAGTAAAAATAAATACTAAAGAGATGTCAAGGCTTTTTCCTATGTATTACTTTTGAACCCTGCAATTTTCCCCTTTAGGAAATAAGAATCTGATTTTTTTTATTAGGTTTTATATATCTATTTAAGATTCTGAGGCCAACAAGAGCCTGATCAATACACACACACACACACCTCTGAACTCGAGGCCGCGGAGCTGAAAGGTGACAAGGCCATTGCCGATCTCAATGAGGTGAACGAGTGCATTGAGGTAATCAGAGGCCATGATGAAACAGTCTCCGGTGCTGAAGGTTCCCCAGCGGCCCAGCAGCAGATCCCCACACAAAGAGTGCTGCAAAGAACGGGTCAGGTGCTCGTAGAAAATTGAGTTCAGGTTGTTATCATCTGAACCTGAGAGACAAAAAGAGAGAGAGAGAGAGAGAGAGAGAGAGAGAGAGAGATTAACCCAGGAAGAGAAATGTGTACACGTGTATGTATGAAATGATATTACAGGTGTGTGTTACCTGGGTTCCTGTCTAATTGAGATGCCAGTCTGGTGTTTGAGTGATCCACTCGCTTTGTGCTACACACACACACACACACACACACACACACACACACACACACACACACACACACATTAAGAACACTTCCTCAGTGGTAGACAAAGTACACATGTAGTTGTTAAAATAGAGATACACTTTGTAAAATATGACTCCAATAAAAGTAAATGTGCTCTCTTTATACTTTCACTTGAGTAAAAGTGCAAAAGTATTTGCCTTCAAATGTACGTGTGTATTCAGGGTACTATGATTTATTATGCCTATAATGTTCCTATTATCATTTTGATCACAATCTCAAAAAACTCAGTTTATGTGAAAAGACTCTAACTAATACCTAATGTTACTCAGTACATCAATGAGTATTAATAAAATATTAATGAGTCAAACACTGATTGATATCCATTAGAATAATCATAAGACCTTCTTTTCAACTACCGTAATTTCCGGACTATTAAACGCACCCAAATATAAGCCGCACTCACTGAATTTTACAAAGGTTTTTATTTTGAAAATAAATATGCCGCACCTGTTTATAAGCCGCACGTGACTACACAGAAACTAATGAACTTTATACAGGCTTTAACGAAAGACAGTGTCTGTTACACGGCTTGTATCTAAACAGTAGCCTACCAAAAAAGTCATTGTCCACTGCCTTCATTCTTCCTTTTACAACAATTTCTCTCTGGAGTTTTTCTTCTGGCATCGTCGTGCATTTAAAGATCACCATCGGTGAAGATTTTCTCCCGATGCTGTGCAGCTCAGAACACAGGTGAAGTGCGTTTTTTCATGCCGGTTGTTTTCAGCGTGACGAATGATTCGCATTTCTTGTTGACAGTCCGAGTGAACGGCAGGTCAAACGTCAGAAGAACCTCATCCATAAATTGTTGCATAGAGTGTATTGGACAAAGACCAAACTATCTAAGATTAACCCGGGTTTGGATCCAACTTGTGACCGGTGTCGGCAGCTCCGGCTTCTCTTTATCATACTTTTTGGCTTTGCCCGGCTCTGACATCTTTCTGGACATCAATAATTAAATCGATCTCTGATTACTTAATTTTAGATATCAAACCATGTCTCCTAATAGCACTATTTGGACTCAAGCCCACAAATCCCTCCTTGTCATCCTTACAATCAAACATGCTCGCCTTTTGTTTTATAGTAGCAAAGAGACTTATATTACTGAATTGGAAGAATCCTCACCCACCCAGTTATTCTCATTGGGTACATGACCTGTCGCAATTTATTCAAACAGAAAAGATTAGATTTATATTACTTGGTATCACGGAAAAGTTTTACACCACCTGGCAACCATTCTTATTGTATTTAAGAGAAAGAGGAACGGGAAAAAAATAAAATCCTGTTCTCTTTGTTTAGCCTTTTTAAGCCCTTCCCCTTGCCCCTGACTTCTTGGTAGATGTAGAAAAGAAGAAGGAGACCGTATATCGTTGAGAGTGCTAATGTACTTAGGTGCAAATCTTTTTTTTTTTATATTGTTTTTTTTTATTTCTATTTTTTATTTTATTTTTTTTTTATTTTTTTATTTTTTGCTTAATTTTTTTCTTTCTTTCTCCAGTTCATGATGCTCACATTCATGATTATGATTGTATATAGGACATCGAGGGTGAGAGACCAATTTTTATTGTTGGACTAGATTAACCACTGTTACACTGTCTCTCTCGCCTAAGTGTCTTTCTGTTTGAAGTGCATCAATAAAAATATTTGGACTAAGAAGAACCTCATCTATATTTATGTTGTGGTGCAGCCCGATTCAGTGGGAGCGCATCTGATTTAATATAAAGAATTTAATTGGTTCACCTGAAAATCCTGAAAAATTCATAAATTAGCTGCTTCGTTGTTTAAGCCGCGGGGTTCAAAGAGTGGGAAAAAAGTAGCGGCTTATAGTCCGGAAAATACGGTACTTAAAAAAAGTCTCTAAATGTTCTGCTTGCTGTTAAACTGACATTGAACTGTATGTTGGTGATAAGCAGATACCAACAAGCCATTCAAGCCATTTAGCCATTCAGAAATAAAAAGGAACTGCTGATTTTACAAAATATAGTGTTAAAAAGTAAGATATTTGACCTTAAAATATATGAAACTAAGTAAAAGTTTCCCTAATTGGAAATACTTCAGTAAAATAAAGTAGAAAGACAGTAACACATTATGTTTACTTCCTTATTGATCACCACTGCGGCACTTAATTAACACGAATAAGTTGTGAGTTTGGGTGAAAGAGCCTTACTTGTAATCTCTCTCCCAGAATTTAACAGGTCGGACGTAAGACGTGATAAAGATGGCACTGCCCAAAAACGGGTTAAGAGGAGTGGAGAACACGGCTGACACCACTGCCTGCACAAACAACATGGCTGAATCTGACGGAAGGGGTGGAGTCAAGGACCTCAAACATAGAAGACAGAAGACACATGCACACGCACACACACACACACACACACACACACACACACAAGAAGGATACGTGGTACAGCAAAGGGCTGCGCAAAGGCGTGGAAGGCTGAACCCCAGGTAATCTGCCACGGAGCCATGTAGGTGTAAACAAAGCGTAGCTTATTTAGCAGCTCCCATAGCTACACCCCCACACACACACAGAAACACACACACACACACATCAATGAGCAATAATATACATCTAATGATAAGTCCAAATAATGAAGGACCAAGTAATACTGGATTAATATGACTTTGTATATATCAGGCATATGTGTGTGTGTGTGTGTGTGTGTGTGTGTGTGTGTGTGTGTGTGTGAGAAAGCGAGAGAGAGAAAGAAAAAGACCTTGCTGAAGATGATGGACACAATGAAGAGGTTGAGTAGCGGTGTTTCAGACAGGTGTTGATAGTCAAAGGAGAAGAAGAGGACGGTAAAAAGCACAGTGACGTACTGAGAGGCCGGACTACTGAAACATGAACGCAACAACTTCAACCCTGATATACTCAGCACAACTGCTCCCACTCTGAGTGAAGGAGAGAGAGAGAGAAAGAGAAAGAGAGAGAGAGAGAGAGAGAGAGAAATGTTAGTGCATTATAATTTAATGACAAACAAGAACAGAGTGAGGTCGTGCAGGTCAGACATTAACAGATGTGGAAAGAGTATTAACATATTCTACTCAAATAAATTTTTTTTTTCATTTTAGTGACATTTTACTTAAGAACAAGTAAAGTTAGCGATCGAAATATCTACTCAAGTAAATGTAAAAAGTAGCTAACAAATAATTTACTCAGTAAAATTTACTATGAAGGGGGATGGGGTGGGGGATCCTAGTGTAGTTCAAAAAAGATAAGGGGATATAAAAAGTAGTTGTTTTTAACTGAAGGAACACCTTTACATATAAAAGTGCAATGAAAGAAAATACAGTCCAGTCTAATGCACTTTCGCAGGAACAACGATCTCCTTTTAGATATATGTCAATTATAATAATGAGAGAAATCGCAAATGCAGATTTAGAGTTCAGATGGTGAGCACATGCATTGAACGACTTTAGATTTCGGGGTTTTGCTTTCATCTGGGTCTGCATTACTGGTGTCAATCTTGTACGCCTCAATCATTCTTTCTTGTAATTTTAGAGCGTTTGTTCTCTGCCCATCAATTCATCATTAAAACGTTTTAGAAAGTACACAAATAAACTACTCAATTACTGTAAGGCGGGTGAATCACATACTGATCATCGGGAACACACACACACACACGCACGCACACACACACA
Source organism: Silurus asotus (assembly GCA_024362625.1). Taxonomy (NCBI): domain Eukaryota; kingdom Metazoa; phylum Chordata; class Actinopteri; order Siluriformes; family Siluridae; genus Silurus; species Silurus asotus. The sequence goes on along the minus strand of MU565024.1, from coordinate 7,840,488 downwards.
CACGCACTCACTCTGTGGTGAGTTTCTTGGAGCTGGCGAGTTCCTGCGCGCTTCTGCTGAGTTCATTAAGGATGACGAGAGGATAAAGAACGTTCTTTTCCACAAAGATCAGCCACAGATGGAGCCACTCAAACCACATCACATGAGCCGCACCTACACACACACACACACACAATTTTCTACAGACATTTCATTTATGTAACTGTATACAGTATAATATAAACGGTCAACAAAAGAACAGCAGAATAAAAAAATAGATAGAAGGATAAAAGGATACCACAAAACAGAAAAGTATACACCCATGTGTGTGTGTGTGTGTGTGTGTGTACTTCAGTGTGAACTCACCATGAACCTCGAACTGGTAATACTCTCTGGTTTTCAGCAGCGGGTGGGAAAAACAGTACCAGGGCAGCTGTTTCCTCATCTGGGGCAGAAGATAGTGTGTGAAAAAGCCCACAGCACCAACCAACACGTACAGCACATAACTCAGGAACGGCTGAGGAACAGAGACACGGAGAGACACAAAGAGAGACAGAGAAAGAGAGAGAGCGAGAAAGAGACATAAGAAAAGACACAAAAAGAGACTGAAAAATGCAGAAAAATGCAGAAACATCGCATCAGTGGTACATCCTGTGACATGTAAACAGTGTGTGTGTGTGTGTGTGTGTGTGTGTGTGTGTGTGTGTGTGTGTGTATATACCTGCAGGGCGAGAAAGACGGTGCTGACGTGAATGGCGAAGTAGAGCACAGCAAAGAGAACACACATGATCACATCAGACTGCAGCCTCTCATTCTGCGCACACACAAACACACACACACAGGATGAAGATTTACATTACATTAAACAAATGTGTGTGTATGTGTGTGTATGTGTGTGTGTGTGTGTGTGTGTGTGTGTGCGCTCTCACCACAGAGTTCTTAAGTTTCTCAGGTAGAGGGTCCTGCACATCAGAAAGAGGATCCTCCGGGTTTTGATTCTTCGACACACTCGGAAGAACTTTCGCCTGAACCAGAGAGCTACAGCACAGAGCACACAGCTTACACACTGAGTCACGCTAACACATAAACGCTAGTACTTTAGATATCGGTCAGGCTAACATGCTATCGCTCGTAAACAGACCTTTGTTTTCACTAACACAGTTTATTACACAAGCTACACACTCGTTCATCATTCAAGCTCATTTTCTGAGCTAATAGTGATGTTTCATGCTAATGCCGTTGTACTGACGCTACAAGGACCCTTACAAGAGGACGGTGGGGTCGCTGCTCTGGCGGCTTAGGTGATAGGATACAGCAACGAGCAGCCCGCAAAACACGGAGAACAGCACTGGAATATGTTGAGGATCCCACGGTTCCTACAGACATAAAGACAGTCAGACAGACAGACAGACAGACAATCAAACTCATGCAAGATGTCTACATGTCTTATATGAGTATATACACACACACACACACACACACACAATACAGAGAGAGAGAGAGACAATGATGAAAATTAGATTCAGGGTTATTTGATACCTGCAGGGATCCATAGCAAAATCCATACAGCATCACCACAGTAACCACACTTCTCACCACACTGTATATGGATGAGGGAAGACTGGTACATGCTGAGAGAGAGAGAGAGAGAGAGAGAGAGAGAGAGAGAGAGAGAGATTTTCACTTGCATAGAAACCAATTGATAGTTTGATGATGTCATAATGAGTGTCATAGCAATCACCCAATCAGCAGCTTTGATTTAAACTCCCTGTTTTTCTTACTATCCTTAAATAATTTCCCTTTTACATCCTTTTTACACATTTGATGAATGTTGGGACTGTCTAACTGTCTAACTTGTATAACTGTCACTCTGTGTGTGTGTATGTGTGTGCGTGTGTGTGGGTGTGTGTGTGTGTGTGTGTGCACGCATTACCGTTCCCTCCAAACATGTGGATGTCGATCTGCTCGAGCAGGTACATCAGGAATGTGTTGACCTGAGGGAGGAGACCAGTGATGTCATAATGAGTGTCATAGCAATCACCCAATCAGCAGCTTTGATTTAAACTCCCTGTTTTTCTTACTATCCTTAAATAATTTCCCTTTTACATCCTTTTTACACATTTGATGAATGTTGGGACTATAACTGTCACTCTGTGTGTGTGTGTGTGTGTGTGCGTGTGTGTGGGTGTGTGTGTGTGTGTGTGTGAGTGAGTTTGTGTGCACGCATTACCGTTCCCTCCAAACATGTGGATGTCGATCTGCTCGAGCAGGTACATCAGGAACGTGTTGACCTGAGGGAGGAGACCAGCGAAGAAGATGACAGGAAAACACAGGATGAAGACTGGGGAGAGAGAAAGAGAGAGAGAGAGAGAGAAAGAGAGAGAGAGAAAGAGAGCGATATTGCATTTCTATGTTAGTATTAGAGGTTGATCGATTGATTGTTTTTTAATTAATGTGCAACGGCCCATTATGCTGCAAATTAGGCCAATTATAAGGCACATGCATCTGTCACACCAAACCGTGTGTGTAACGTTCTGCACTTGCGTGACCTAACGTAACTCTGCCTTACAAATAAGTGTCTTACTAAAACTGAAAAAGCTAGAACTGTAAATATATAAAGCAAGCAACCCCCCTCTCATTTTAGTGAGCCTTCACACAACTGTGGTTTAGGCTACAGGTGGGCACTGGTACAAAAACCTGGTAACCAGTACACTGATTGTAGAGGCTTGTGTTGTTCAATAAATGTTCAATTTAAAAAAATTTTAGGCAATCACGTTTTATTAATTAAGAATTTGATTTTCTGAGATGAAGGAGAAAAAAAAAAGAAAATCAATCAAACATATCGGCATCATATCTGCCCTGATTTCTAAAGATTGCCTAAAAACCATATTGGTCGACCTCTAGTTAGTATTATCAAAATAATATCAAATCACCCTTCCTGTTCATTCCTCCACCTATCACTTCATCCTGCTATTAATTCATCTGGCTATCTGGCTATCTGGCTATCATTCCCTCAACATCTCTACTCTTCACTTTGTGCGTACCGATGACAAGGTCACGTGTGGATCTGAGCAGCATTGATGAGCTGAGTGTGACTCCGTACAGTGTGTGTGTGTTTGAACTGGAGCTCACACTGCCATAGTGGAACACACAGATCAAAACACAACACACACAGAAATACACCGGCCTGCTGTACGCTATGATCCGGTTGTGGCCCTGAGAGAGAGAGAGAAAAACAAAGACACACACAGAAAGAGAATTGCATTTATAATTCAATAATAAATACATTCACTTCTTTTTTTTAATTAAGATGAAAGAAAAAATGTAATTTATTAAATAAGAAATGAAAGTGTGTGTGTGTGTGTGTGTGTGTGAGTGTGTGTGTGTGTGAGAGAGAGAGAGAGAGAGAGAGAGAGAGTGAGAGAGAGGGAGAGACTCACATGTCGAGGAGAGGATGAGTCCGGTTGAACACTCTGAGGAAGCACAAAGTCAAAACAAAGTGTGTGTGTGAACTTGGGCCACATGGTGATGACAAAGCAAACACAAACTGCTTGTGTCTTTTATTTGACCTAGAGTCTAACTTAATGGCAGCAGATTGTGTGTGAGAGTGAGTGTGTGTGTGTGTGTGTGAGAGTGAGAAAGAGAGAGAGAGAGAGAGAGAGAGAGAGAGAGAGAAATACAGAGTAAGAGTCACACCTTTAAAAGTGAGTACTGGCAGCTGGCAATGACAAGGCAGAACTGAAAAACCCAGATGTCGGTGAAAAAGCCATGAATGAGCAAAACCGATCCCAGGAACGCCACCAGCACCGCCAAAACCACGGCCAGAACATTCTCTAGAATCTCACGGTTCCTCAAAAACACACACACAAAATTAAAATCACAAATCACATGGCTATAATTTTACTATATTTAAACCTATGAGTGTATGTGTGTGTATGTGTGTGTGAGCTCATGTGTTAGTCATAATGATTTCAGAATTGTAGACAGTGAGACAGACCTGAAACAATAGAAAATGTATAGATGTCAATTTGTATGTTTGTCTGTCAGTCTGTCTGCTTGTGTCTGTCCACCTGTCTGTGGGTCTGTCTGTAAGTTTCTGTCTGTGTCTGTTTGTCTTTCTGTATGTATGTGTCTCTGTCTATCCACCTGTGTCTGTATGTGTCTGTATGTCCATTTGTCTGAGAGTCTGTATATGTGTCTGTCTGTGTCTACTTGATAGTCTTGCTCTTAGATTCATGCCTGTTTGTCTATCTAAACATAAGCACATCTATTTGTCTCTCTGGCTTCCTGCCTGTGTGTCTGTGACTGTTTATTGCTTTATTACACTGTTTGTGTGTGTTTGTGTGTTACCTGTCAAACAGTGCGAGCAGTGTGAGTCTGTCAAAGCGCAGACCCACCCACAGATACGGCAGCAGGGAGAAGCGATAGTACTGCTTGACCGTGTGTGTGTTGGTGTGTGTGTGCGAGTGTGTGTGAGTGTGTTTATGCGTCGGCTCATGTGAACTGTGCGGGGCCTCCTGCAGGTCAGAATTTATATCACCGTCGTGCTCCAACAACTCTGTGTCCATTGACAGCAGACGATTAAGACGGATCTAAAACACAAACACGCACACACAGTGAAATAAACACACACACACACCCAGCCAGATGCAAAGCCAGACAGCCCCAAACTGATGCTGTTCCCTAGGATGAAAATCAACTTAGTAGTGCAGTGTGTGCGTGTGTGTGCGTGTGTGTGTGTGTGTGTGTGTCTCACCAAGTCATGAGGGTAAAAACGAACAGAGGTAGAACTGGAGAGGTGAGAATCTGTGTCCCTGCAGAGAGACAAACAGAAAATAGATTTTACCCATTACATTTGCTTTTGTGTCCTGTGTGTGTGTGAGAGTGTGTGTGTGTGTGTGTTTAACACTCACCACACGTTGTTGGATGCTCGTCTTGTCGCAGGTTCAAAGTTAACGAGAGACACATCGCATCCTCCAACCTCATACAGAGAGGGAGTCAGTTTACCTGTTAACAAAAACACACACACACACACACACACACACACACACACACACACACACACACACATTAAATGAAACAGAGATAGTGAGCGAGAGCAAAAGTAAAGAGAATCTGACCCCAGTGTTAGCAATGTTGTCTATCTGGTGTAATGTGTACCAAAGTCTTCATGCAGGCCAACAGTGGATGCTTTATCCTGAAAAGCCTCCAGGTGTGCACTCCCATTCCTGACCAGCAGGGAGGCGCTAGTGCTCATCTGACCTTTGACTTGTGACCCCGAGGAAGCCTGAGACACCTGACTGAGTGCTTCCTGAAGACTGAAAAAAAAAAGAGCATGAGAGATGTTTAAAAAAAAAAAGTGAGCTATAAAATACGAAGAGGGTGAAGATCTGGAGAGTAAAACCTAAGTGGCGATGCTATAATTGAGGGGGTGTTGCTCCCGGCATTGTGGCGCCTCCGTACAGCCTGACGCCGAAATGTGCTGCGCTCTCTCCTAAACGTCACGCTGTCCTCGTTTACCGCCGCTATAGGTGAGAGAAGAACACATCGTGTGTGATGGTGATGCTGAGTGGACAAGGTCAACACTGTGTGTGTGTGTATATACACCCCTGACTGTGTCATGTATGTCGGTGATGCTGATTGGACAGGGTAAACTGTGTGTGTGTGTGTGTACCCCTGACTGGGTCATGTGTTTTGGTGATGCTGATTGGACAGTGTAAACTGTGTGTGTGTGTGTGTGTGTGTGTGTGTGTGTTTACCGCCGCTATAGGTGAGAGAAGAACACATCGTGTGTGATGGTGATGCTGAGTGGACAAGGTCAACACTGTGTGTGTGTGTATATACACCCCTGACTGTGTCATGTATGTCGGTGATGCTGATTGGACAGGGTAAACTGTGTGTGTGTGTGTGTGTGTGTGTGTGTACCCCTGACTGGATCATGTGTTTTGGTGATGCTGATTGGACAGTGTAAACTGTGTGTGTGTGTGTGTGTGTGTGTGGGTGTGTGTGTCGGTGTGTGTGTGGGTGTGTGTATACCCCTGGCTGGGTCATGTGTGTCGGTGATGCTGATTGGACAGGGTAAACTGTTCCTGGATCGTGTAACAGACTCCAGGTGACTGGCTCGACCCAGTAGCGACACAGCATCCAGCACCTCTCCTTCTTTTGCTTCGAGGTCGGATTTGGAGGTGCTGAGGGGTTGGGGGTCGGTTGGCGCCCCCAGGTGCTGTGGATCATTGGTGCACTTACGTAGCTGAACTTTGGCACTTCCTGAACTGGCCGTACGCCGAGATGCTCTCTTTTTCCCCCTCTCTCTTTCTTTCTCTTTCTCTTTTCTCTGGGACATCACTGGGGCATGGCTTAGCTCTGTCCGATGGGCAGAGTTGAGACTGGAGGCATGGCTGAGTTCGCTCAGGTCACTCGAGTCCTCGTCATTTTTAGCAAAAACGGCGGAGCGAGGTTTCGCGATGCCACGGAAGCAGGTGTAGTCATGGTAACGGGCAGCATCAAAACTGCTAGCTCGTTTCTTAGCGCTGCGTCGGCGCCCACTATGGCTGGCATCAGAGTGACTGGCTGATTTGGACTTGACATCCTCTTGCTCCTCCTCCTTACCTGGGTGGGTGGGGTCTGTAGAGGCTTCTGGGCTTGTCCTTAGCCCACTCTCTTCCTTTTTAAACTCCTCTGCTTCGTGGCTGGTGGTTTGTGATGCATGTTTAGGAGTTGCATGTTCATTACTGTTAACTGTTTTGGGGCTAATTTCATTAGCGTGAGGGTTTTTATTGCCCTCTCCTGAGGTTATGCTAGGTTCGGTTGTCCCGCCCTCGTCAAGTGAGAGCGATATGAGACTCTCGACGTGAGTGGAGCTAGTCTGTTCACTATGCAGACTACTTAACGTGCTGTGTGTGTCACGGTCCGTCCCGCTGCAGTAACTCTCTGTTGAGCCGCTACTGCGTGTACTCAGGCTCCGCAAACTTTCCACGCTTTTTTCTCCACGTCTCTTCCTCCTGCTTCCACCTGAAATCCCGCCACGAAAACCCTCCGCCTGGTACAGTCCGGATCCACCTTGACATTCTTCCCCTGTCTCTCTGGAAACGGACCGGGCCAGTTTGCGCCGTTCCCTTTTATGTTGCTTACAACAGTCCAGTCCTGAAGTGGAGGGGACGGCTGTGTCCCCGTTTTGTAGCGCCCTCTGCAACCGAGGCGTCTCGAGTTCACACACGGGGTCGAGTCCACTGCGACGAGAAGGCGGGTAGAGGCCAAAGTCAGGGATGGAGGGATCTGGAAAGGCAGAGCTTGACGTGCGAGGGAGGCCACGAGGTCGAGACGACTCTTTCCGGAAAGACTGGGAGTGCGCAGGGATTTCTGTGTCGCAGGAGGACAGGGACTGGCTGAAAGGGTGAGGGGTGGAGCTGTACAGGTCCTGGGCCAACGAGGTGGACGGCTGCATAGAGGCAAAGGAGTCGTTGGAGATTAGGCCATAGATCTTAGGCTCTGATGTCAGATCTAAACGGGGAAAGAACACAAAGGTTAAAGATACAAATAAAGAGTGATAATTCCGACTCAAATAAACCAATTATACGTCTACACCATGGGCCCCCTAGGTTGTTTGAGGGGGTACTGCAGGGGTTCCGCTAGTTAATGTTGAAGCACAAAAAAATTATTTATAATTAAATGGGTTAGATGTTAGGACACATGAAACTTCTCCACCTTCCGCTTGAGGATGCCCTACAGGTGCTTAAAAGAGGTTCATGTCTGGAGACATTCTTGACCACTCCATCACCATCACCTTCAGCTTCCTCAGCAAAGCAGTGGTGTGTTTGGAGTCGTTTTTATGTTGGGAAACTGCCGTTGGGCACAGTTACTAAAGGGCGGGCATCATGTTCCGTGTGGGAATGTTACAGTACATGTTGGAATCCATGTTTCCCTCCATTAACCGCAGTTCCCAGGTACCAGCAGCACTCATGCAGCCCCAGACCATGATGCTACCACCACCATCCTTGACTGTAGACAAGACACAGTTTTCTTTGTTCTCCCCACCAGGGCATTAGCACACATGGTTGACACCATCTAAGCCACATCAGACCACAGGACATAGTTCTAGTAATTCATGCTCTTGGACAGGTTGTCTTGAGCAAACTGTTTGTGGGCTTTCTTGTTAGCCAGCTTCAGAAGAGCTATACAAGCTGCACAGTGACCACTCTAAAATATATCCAAGTTTGATTTCTATAGTATTGTCCTTTTAGCAGGTATACTAAAATAGTTGCTGAGGGGTGTACTCACTTTTGTGTAATGCTGTAATATAACTAGCGTAATATGATTGGTTTCTATTAATATCAGTGGCTATGTTTGATGTATCATCACCTTGTTCCTGACTACAGCTCGGTGCTAAACTCAGGCTGAGGTCATCCGAGGTCTTTCCAACATCACTTGCTGACAGAGAGTAAGAGAGAGAGAGAGAGAGAGAGAGAGAGAGAGAGAGAGAAAGGACAAAGGTATCAGGAAGGTCAGAATTAATCACTCATTCTTCTTACTCCAACACACACATAACATTAGCAGTAGAGCATTAACACACACACACACACACACACACACACACACATAACATTAGCAGTAGAGCATTAACACACACACACACACACACACACACACAAAAACATGCAGAGTAGATTTCAACACCAGGTCTGATCAGAGCCTGGCAGTGAAGAAGGGTGTGGCCTAATGGGGTTAACAGAACTGTCTCTTAGCCAATAATGATGCTCACTATCAGCTCATGTAGCTTCAAAATATTTATTTGCTCAACATGTCTCACCTTTTACCGTGACTGGACCTCCACGCGAGGAAGTGATCTACACACACGGACACACATGCACACACACACACACACATAAAGAGAAAATAAAATTAATTGCAGACTGGTGGTGATATATTGGACTTAATGTATAACAATCAGAATCAGGAAAAATAATCTTTATGCTGAGAAATCACACACTGCATTTCTCACACACATACACACATACACATACACACACACACACACACACACACACACTCTCTCTCTCTAACACAGTAATGAGGTGTACAGGTTAGTGAGAATGTGGACGGGGTCTCTTGGTCTCATGGGACGAACACTGCCCTAGAACACAACACTCATGAGATCACACACACACACACACACACACACACACACACACACACACCCTTTTTCTTTCTCTCACAGTGAAAACCCTGATTAAGTTCTGCACAATGAAAAATAAAAGTTCACCGCCTTTAACACACACACACACACACACACACATTCTAACTCAGCATCATTTTCTGATTGTGTTAAACACTGTCTCTCAGTCTGTATTAAAACAAATAAATACATATCCCCACTGCAGTGCAGAACCATAAAATCCAACTGAATAACTGGAAGTAGAATCAACTCTATACCTTGTGTACTTCCTGAAGAGAGAGAGATAAGAAAGGAAAGGAAAAAAGGTGGAAAAGAAAAGAAAAAAGGAAAGGAAAGCTAAGAAAAAGAAGGGAAAAGAAGGAAAAAAAGAAAAAAAGAAAAAAATGGACCAGTAGAAGGTGAAGAACGAAGTAATTTTAAAGAAACATTGGGAGAAAGGACGGAAAAAAACAGGTGAAAAAAAGAATGAGAGAGAGAGAGAGAGAAAAAGAAAGAAAGAAAGAAAGAAAGAAAGATTGCTTGACTCCTGTCATGACACACACTCACACACACACACTCCAACCTACATACACACCTGCAGGTTGGAGTCTATGCCTGTGTAGGAGTTGCGTGAGCTGCAGGCGACTGGTGGAGTTTCCTCTCGGACAAAATCAGCCAATTCAATCCCTCCTCCAGGATCCCTAAGCGCACACACACACACACACACACACACACACACACACACACAAAAACAGAAACAGAGAGAGGAGGTGCTATAGTTACCTAGCAACTCTGCTAACAGGAGTGTAGACTATAGTAAGTGAGGAGTTGAACAGCAGTAACATCTCACCCTCCCAGTGTACAGATCTTCTTCACTCTACATACACTGTCTTTATAAATGCGTGAGTGTGTGTGTGTGTGTGTGTGTGTGTGTGTGTGTGTGTGCATGTGCGTGGGGCTCACCCGGAGACACTAGACTCATCTGGGTGTGTGTGTGTGGCGTCTCGTTGCTGTTCTGCGTTGGTCACTTCTCCTTCATCCAGCGCCGTGTGGAGCCGATAGTTCACCGCCTTCAACAGCGCAAACACACCTCCAATCACTCCACAGTACACTCCCACTATCAGCATAGTGGGGGGGAGGGCCTGCACACACACACACACACACACACACACACACACACACACACACACACACACACACACACATTATACACAGGTACAGTCAGTCAGTCTGTGTGTTTGTGTTTGTGTGTGTGTGTGTTTGTGTGTGTGTGTGTAACACTATATAACAGTAGAGTAAATGTAGAAAAGTGGTGATGAATCACTGAGGATTCCCTGCACACCAGACTCCACCATCCTGACCATCACAAACCATGAGGATGATGAGAATGTTCATGTGGTGATGATGACGATGATGATGATAATGATGAGAATGATGATGAGAATATAGATGATGAGGGTGATGATAATGATAATGAGAATGATGATGAAAATGTTGATAAAGGGTGATGATGATGAGGGTAATGATGATGAGGAGGAGGAAGATGTTGATAAGAGTTGATAATGATGAGGAGGATGATGATGAAAATGTTGATTAAGGGTGATGATAATGAGGGTGATGAGGAGAAGGATGTTGGTAAGGGGTGATGAGGAGGAGGAGGATGTTGATGAGGGTGATGATGATGAGGATGATGATGAGGAGGATGTTGATAAGGGGTGGTGATGAGGAGGAGGAGGTTGATGAGGGTGATGATGATGATGAGGAGGAGGAGAATGTTGATGAGGGTGGTGATGATGATGAGGAGGAGGAGGAGAAGTATGTTGATGAGGGTGATGATAAGGAGGAGGAGGATGTTGATAAGGGGTGATGATGAGGATAATGAGGATGATGAGTCCTGAACATAGCTCAGTGCCCAGTCTGTACTGTACTCCTGACTGTGTTTGAAGGTTAATTGTGTGTGAATAAAACCAGATTTACACTAATGCTAGTAAACAAACATCAGGAGTAAAAACAGTAACAGACACAAATCAGGTGTGAGATGGAGTTTCCATTATCTACACCTTCAAAACCAAGAGAAGAGAGAGAGAGAGAGAGAGAGAGAGAGAGAGAGAGAGAGAGACTGAGATAAACACTATAAATTTGATGATTACTACACACATAAAGACAGACAATTGGACAGATGTAAAACACACACACACACACACACACACACACACACACACACACACACACACACACACACACACACACACACTTACCATGTAGAGAGTGAAAGGGAAACACAATAGGAGGAGCCAGATGTAGAGGTGTAGCGCGTTGACGAATGTGTTCTGATGGGGGTCGTAGTACCATCCGCCTGTGACGGAAGCCCAGACCCCCTGCCTCAGAATCTGTAGTGTCTGAGAGCCCATTGCTTCCGAGCTCCTGTAAACATTCACATCAGACCATTAATCCCAGTCAGAGCGCCGCAGAACCGCTTCGCCTCGCCTCGCCTCGCCTCCGACACGGGGCCTGGAAAACAGCGCTCCATATCTGCGCTTTCAGCCTGCGCTCCTGCTGCAGCTAACGGTAGACTGCTCCAGCGGAGGACCTTCCCTTCCCACAATCCCCCGCGACTCTTCCTATTGCGTCGGCGCGTGGGATCTGTAGTTTTTTTAATTCCCCGCGAATCGTTCGCTCAGCAAGATAACCTGCGCGCTAGATCTGTGAGAAAACTAAATATAAAAAAATAAAGAGATAAAAACATTAAATGACGTTTAAAGTCATTTTAAATATGCACTCACTGGCCTGGTTCATCGTTAGCATTGATTAGCCACACGCTAACACTAGCATCCTGCCAAGTTTTGTAGCAAGACAAGCATTTTAATAAGAGTTTATAGATATTATTGTAAGACATAAAATACACATTCTATTATATTCAGGTGATCAGTCAGTGTTTGAGCTATTAATGAATAACACAGAAACTCGGACCTGGAGTTAGCAACGAAAATACACAACAAACTCACACGCTGCTGATATTAATTATTACTCTAATAACAATAATAATAATAGGAGGAAATAAACACTTCTGTGTTACAGTAAAAACTGTCCCCAATAAAGTGTGTTACAGTAGTAACTGTTTCCAGTCCAGTCTGTTACAGAATTAACTGTCCCAGTCCACTGTTACAATAATAACTGTCTCCAGTCCACTGTTACAGTAAAAAACGTCCCCAGTTCAGTGTATTACAGTAATAACTGTTCCCAGTCCAGTGTGCTACAGTAATAACTGTCTCCAGTAGTCTTGTTACAGTGATAAATGTCCCACTACAGTGTTACAGTAATAACTGTCTCCAGTACAGTGTGAGTTACAGTAATAACTGTCCCCAGTCCAGGGTATTACAGTAATAACTGTCTCCAGTAGTCTGTTACAGTAATAACTGTCCCACTACAGTGTTACAGTAAAACCTGTCTCCAGTCCAGTGTTACAGTAAGAACTGTCTCCAGTACAGTGTGAGTTACAGTAATAACTGTCTCCAGACCAGTGTTACAGTAATAACTGTCCCCAGTCAAGAGTGTTACAGTAATAACTGTCCCCAGTCAAGAGTGTTACAGAAATAACTGTCCCCAGTCCACTGTTACAGTAAAAACCATCCCCAGTCTAGTGTGCTACAGTAAAAACCGTCTCCAGTCCAGTGTGCTACAGTAATGACAGGTCTTTTCTCCCTGCTGCTATTAGAATTTACAATTAAAGCTGCTCCCAATAAACCATTAACCATAATACACACTGTTATTACTATTCAATGGTGTAATAGTTTCTTTTATTACTGTTTTATTGTGTAAAATACTACCTGTGTGCAATGTCACTTGCAATACATGCAATATTACCTGCAATACTACCTGTGTGCAATACTACCTGTGTGCAATACTACCTGCAATACATAATTTTTCATCATTTGTATTTATACATTGTGTTGTGTATATACTTGTATACTATAGTATGTCTATTGTCTAGTCTTATATATTTGCATTTATTTTTTATTTTTTCATGATGCTGTAACAAAGAAATTTCCCCACTGTGGGACGAATAAAGGTTTATCTTATCTTATAACTGTCAACTGTGTTATAGTAATAACTGTCTCCAAATTCATGTGCTACTAAAACAAAGATCTGACAATTCAATGTGTGTTACAGTAATAATTGCCCCAGTTCAGGGTTATTTATTAGTCTTGTCATTGTTTATAATAAAAGTATAAAAAGCACATTTAATAGACCATGGCAAGTGTTTATTTACAACAGTGGATCCTACAGCACATTATTTATTCAACAAATTACAACCATAATTTATCATTTTGTTCATTTTAACAGTCGATTCAGAAGATTTATTTATAAAAGAACACATGATGGAACTTGTACAAAAGTTTGCACATATAAAAGAAAAACTATTTACACAAAAAAAAATGTACAAAATAAAAAAACAAGAGAGAAAAAAGTAGGGTAGTTTTATAGTCAGGGTTCAAGAGAAAAAATGCAGTAGACCTAAAGGAAGATTTTGGTAAAGAATGAAATGCTCACAATGAGCTTTTAATACAGCATTAACATTGCATTGTGCATTGCGTGTGTGTCACTGCAGCCGTGCTCGTTTCTCAGGTGGAGGTTTAGTGGTTCCTGAAGCTGCAGGAGGTTTAATGGCTACTTCACGATCTTCCTGTTTTGCTGCTTCTGCTGGAACCTCTGCCTCCTTTTTCACCTCCACTACACACACACACACAACATTTAGATTTAGTAAGTTTTTTTGAAAATAGTGGACTATTCCAAATCCACAAGTTATTATCATCATTACAGTGGAACCCGGTTATGTCGATGACCTAGGTGGTTGCCAAAAAGCATCGAGGTAACCGATGATCGAGATAAACCAAAATCAAAATGGCGGCAGTATATTCACGTGCTTGAAATTTCTTTATATATATGATGTGCGTTAATAAATGAGAATGTGCATGCACGTGTTTTTAAAGGGTTTTTTACACGTTGTCGCGATTTGTTTGATGAAGGCATGCTTTAAAAATACATACAGTACATGTTTATCTGTCAGGAATCCGCCTGCCACGCCCCCTTCGGCCCCCCCTGCGTGTCAGGTGTTTTCTCGGCCGCTTTCTCTGAAGCTCCGCTTTAATCCCGCACATATGGTGCTCGTTTATCATCACCACCAGCTCCTATTTAAACTTCCACACTCTGTCCGTTATTGTTGGTATATGTTGGTTCACGGCGGTTGTTGTTATTGCGCATGCGTATCCCGGTACGTGTCTTCCCACTGGCACTTTCTCAATGTCTGCTCTTTTCTTCCCAAAGCGTACCGCGGATTCCCCCCGATCCTGCCGGTGTTCATTCTTCATACGTTCTCCCGTGTGCTGTTCAGCGCCGCGCTTCTATTTTTGCCTCCCGTTCTTCGCATAACATTTAAAAACAAAAGGCATATGTGCACTAACTAACAGCAGAGATTCACCAGTATACAATACAACACCTGTAGCAGCTGTAAGACTTGATTTTTCCGCCACTTGCGCGAGTTCTTCTGCGGCTGCACCGAGATAACCGACGTTAAATGGCAAATTCCCCCCCGTGCTCGAGATATTAGGGTTCGGCGACATAACCGATAAAAAATGAGAGAATTTGGCGGTTCCACTTAAAAAATGTCGACCTAATAAGGTTGTCAAGGTAACCAAGGGCGAGATAACCGGGTTCCACTGTATTAATAATAATAATAATAATAATAATAATAATAATATGTACTAAAACTGTTTAAATCTTATAATTGAGAATGATTTGATTATAAAAAATATACAGTGTTTATTCTACACACAGAGTAAAAATGAGTTTACCTGGAACTGGCTTCTCTCCTGGTTTAGGCTACACACACACACACACAGCATGCATTAGTTTATATTCAGTAATGAACCCACAATTTCATATAAAGAAATAAAAATTACCATTATAAAGTGTATACAGGACACCCGTGTGTGTGTGTGTGTGTGTGTGTGTGTGTGTGTGTGTGAGAGAGAGAGGGAGTGAGATACCTGGTAGAACATGGGAGGGAATTTACTCCTTAGGTCAAGCAGCAGTGCATCCACTCTCTGTCTCTGGAACAGTGAACTCGGCTCTTCTTTCTTTTTCTGCTTTGGCTTTACTTTCTCTACACACACACACACACACACACACACACACACACACACACACACACACACACACACACACACACACACACATCATACCATGAGGGAATAAATGCAATTGAGAAGTTTGTATATGAATTAATGTATATGAGTGTGTGTGAATATGAGTGTGTGTATCAATGAGAGTGAGTGTGTGTGTGTGTGTGTGTGGTCACCTCTTTCCTCCTGATCTTTAAAATGCCACCAGTAGCCTTTTGATGGATGATAGCGGCAGAACGACATTGACTCATCGAATGCTGACTGGATACCATGAACTGCTGACAACTATACACAAACACACAAAATCCATTTGTAGTAGTAAAAAGAGTATTTCCTTACATCATTACAGAACTCTCTTAATACACTTCCTTTCCAGCACAGGATGAGGAACAGTTATCAGGAACAGTTCCTGAAGAAAGAGGATCCTATCCAGGAACTCACCACTCTGGAGCTGATGACAGACCCGAGATCAGGAGCCTGATACACCACACCGGCGATGATGTAATAATCAGCTATAGGAACCACTGCACAGAAAGAGAGAGAGACTGAGAGTGTTTGCTCAGCTGATCATCAATTGTGTGTGTGTGTGTGTGTGTGTGTTAAAGGTAAATCTGACATTGTGCAGGTGACTGTCTCTGCTGCTTCCTGATGATGTAGAGAATTGGCTCCTGGGCGTGCAGTAGAATATACTCCACTCCAACCATTTGCCTATACACACACACACACACACACACACACACACACACACACACACACACACACGTTAAATTTATGCTTTTCTGCTTTTTTCCACTGATGTTTCCCACGTCACCGTCAGAAACTCAACACAATAACATTATCAGACGGGTGCTGTGCTCTATGAGGAGAAGCGAAACGCACTTGAGGTGGTCCAGAGTCAGTCTCTGCATCTTCACCACCTCATTGTTGCAGGTTCTGTCGTAAAACGGGTTACTTCTTTCTGAGAAATAGTCCAGCACGTTCCCCGAGTTCAGCATCGGAACCCAGCTGCTGTCCACCCACGAAATACCCAGCAGATTATCTGTAATTAACCCAAAAATAAATCACTAAAAAGCAACATTATTCATTTAAACTGACACTAACAAACATGTACATTTAACCAATGTTTTTTTTTAACTTATATTGTTTGTGGTATTTTATTTATAAGCAGCAAATAAAAATCCAAACGAATTAAATAATCCACAAAACAATACGAGTAAAAAGTCCAGACTTTTGAACGAGCCCACATTGAGCCACTTAGCTAGTAAGTCTGTTTAATACTCTTAAAAGAAAACCGTTATTTTCTTATTAAATGCATTGTCTGTGTGTTTCACATTTCCCTTAAACAATTGTTTTAATTTATATGAAATTAGTAATTTTAATTGAGGAAAAACCTAATAAAAAGCTACCGATAGTGTACCTCTGAGATCCACGGCCGCCATGTTGGTTTCGACAGTCGCAGAAAACTGGAGCGTTTCAATCGGCGTGCTCGAGCCCTAAGTAGTTTGCTAAACTCGGGCGCGGAACGCTTGAGGTTTTACCAAAAGTGTTTTTGAGGCAATTCGGAACACGTCCTTCAAACGAACAAACAAACAAACGAAGTCTCCGGCTTTTATTTTGATAGCGGTTTAACGGATGTGACGCAGTGGCGCTCGAACTTCTAGATACGAGTGAGTGTGTGAAGACAATTATGTAATATCATTGCGATATTCAGCGTTATAACACTCCGCTATGCAGCGCGCTCTCACTAATGCTTTGCTCAGCGCTGCTCGGTTTCCCAGGAGCACAAGAGCTGCTTTTAGACGCGTTACAGTCCGCCAGCAGCACGGAGAGTGAGTACAATACTGCACTTTACAGTCAGCGCCAAGGTGAAGGTGTGTGTGTGTGTGTGTGTGTGTGTGTGTGTGTGTGTGTGTGTGTAGGTGTGTTTGTGTTTGTGTGTGTGTGTCTTCAACGAGCCTCTATTTACACAAGTTTAAGTTGGCTTTATTGTCATTTCAACCATATACACTTCAGAACAAGTGAAACGAAACAACTTTTCCCTAAGAACAAGGTGCTACAGCAAACAACATAAAGTAACAAAAAGAAGCAGAAGTAAAACAGAACAACACAGAACTCTAAACTAATAACTCAAAGTGCACATGTGCGCAACAGTTAATACAAAATAAAGAGGGGAAAAAGACAAGAGACAACATGAGACAAGAAAAAACAGTAACACAGCAACTTTCCAGAGACAGCAGAGTGAAGAGAGAGAGAGAGAGAGAGAGAGAGAGAGTGTGTGTGTGTGTGTGTGTGAGTGTGTGAGTGAGTGAGTGTGTGAGTGAGTGGTGTGTGTAGTCAGTCACAATGCTAGTGGTTGCTGGCAGATGCAGCATGTGGTGTAAATGCCCTTGAAGGAAGAGAGACCCTATTGATCATCTCAGCCGTCCTCACTATCCTCTGCAAGGTCTTGCGATCCGAGACGGTGCAGTTCCCAAACCAGGCAGTGATGCAGCTGCTCATGATGCTTTCGATGGTCACTCTGTAGAAGGTTGTAAGGATGTGTGATGGAAGCTGTGCTTTTCTCAGGTTTCTCAGAAAGTAGAGACGTTGCTGGGCTTTCCTTGTTACGATGCTGTTGTTGAGGGACCAGGTGAGGTTCTCTGTAAGGGTGAACACCATGGTCAATTTGTGTTCTCCTGAAGTCAACAACCATCGCTTTTGTTTTGTCTACATTCAGAGACAGGTTGTTGGCTCTACGACAGTGTTAAACTCTGCACCTTCTCTCTGTATGCTGACTCGTCGTTTTCACTGATGAGACCCATGTCGTGTCATCAGCAAACTTAATGATGTGATTGCAGCTCTACATTGCTACACAGTTGTGGGTCAGCAGTGTGAACAGCAGGGGGCTGAGTATGCAGCCCTGTGGGGCCCCAGTGCTCGGTGTGATAGGGTACCTGTTGTCACCCACGTGTTGGGCTCTGGTTTGTGTACAGTGAGTAAAGCGAAGAAATCCTGCAGTCAGTTCAGAGTCCTTCATTTCCTTAAGTTTTACTACTGAGTGCATTAGTTTGCATCTGTCTATCTATCTATCTATCTATCTATCTATCTATCTATCTATCTATCTATCTCTCTGTCTGTCTGTCTTTCTATATTTCTGTCTGTCTATATATAATTCTACATTTTTGTCTGTCAATGTTTCTGTCTGTCTTTCAATCTATCTGTATATCTATCTGTCTGTCTGTCTGATAGGGGTGGGCAATATGAGCTACAATTCATGCAAATGAAGACTTTATTGATGTCTCCTCCAGAAATATCTGTTAAATGCACGTGGGTGCATTCCTCATATTCACAGACACACATGCTAGTGGTTAAAGATATTGCTGGTATTTCCACCTCCTCCTACAACAACACAGCAGCATAATTTGCATAGTATTATTTGTTGGTACAATACAGGTGTTTATGAACCTAAACCAGTTCTAACCCACAGAGGAGGCCACCTTCTGTTTAACCAGTTCTTCATCATACTCTTTAACATGACTTTCTGCATGTTCACTCATCTTGAACCTATTGTTCAATCTCATGAGTTTACAAACTACAGTTGCCTGTGCACAGTTGTTTGTTGATGTTGTGTGTTTGAGTAGGTGGTTTGTGCGCAGTTATTTCAGACTGTTGCTGCAGTGCATTCTGTGTTTGATTTTCTAATGTCTGTGTAGTAAGGAGATGAACACATTAGATCATAGGTCCCCAAACTATGGCCTGTGGGGTGAATATGGCCTGCCCACTCATTTTTTTAACTGATAGTTGATTGATGGAACTATCTATCGACAAATAGCATTTTAGTGGTGATCCAGATTTCTGGATTTTAATGTGTCTTGTGAGTGATGAAAGTGTGTGGAATGATGTTTAGTGAGCAGCAGTGAACATTGGTGTGTAAATGAATAACCCATGATGTAACTGATCTGTAATAAACTCACAGCAATAAAGGGGGTAAAGGTGCTTTATACCTGTCATATGTACTGCACAGCACAAACGTTTTTGTGATTTCACAGTGATATTAGGAAGCTGGTGTCAGAGTGCAGGGTCAGAGTGCTGGGTCAGCCATGATACAGTGCCCCCTGGAGCACATAGGGTTAGGGGCCTTGTTAAAGGACCCCACAAGTGGCAGCTTGGCAATACCGGGGCTTGAACCCCCAAACTTTCTGATCAGTAACCCAGAGCTTTTAAGGAGTGTGTCACGATTCACACGATTCAGATTCATAATTTATCATCTAACAAAAGCTTTATTGAAAATCACATTATGTTTTGATTGTGTTTGTTCTACAGTGTGTGTGACGTGGCAGTGGTCGGTGGTGGAATCGTGGGCTTGGCTACAGCCAGAGAGCTCATCCTGAGACACCCGAACCTCACATTCACCCTGCTGGAGAAAGAGAGAGAGCTCGGTAAGAGACTGAGAGTTAGAGCTCATTTAGAGAAAAAGAGAGAGAAATGGATCAACAGATAGATATTATAGACGGGAATTAGAGATGTTTAAACATAAGTCATTTCTCTCACTCACTCACTCACTCACTCACTCACTCACTCACACACTCTCTCACTTTTTTTTCTCTCTCTCTCTTTCTCTCTCACTCACTCACTCACTCACAAACACTCTCTCTCTCTCTCTCTCTTTCTCTCTCACTCACTCACTCACTCACACACACACTCGCTCTCGCTCTTTCTCACTCTCACTCACTCTCACTCTCTCTCTCTCTCTCTCTCTCTCTCTCTCTCTCTCTCTCTCTCTCTCTCGCAGCAAGGCACCAGTCAGGGCGTAACAGTGGGGTAATCCACAGTGGTGTGTATTACACTCCCGGCTCTCTGAAAGCTCGGCTGTGTGTGAGTGGAGCAGAACTTGCCTATGACTACTTCAACAAGAAGAACATCCCATACAAGAAATGTGGCAAAGTGTGTGTTTGTTTCATGTTACACTGTGTTATGGGCTGTTAATATATTATCTGTCTGCACACAAAATGTAGGTTTTTTTGCTCATTCTAAAGTAAGTGTGTGTGTCTGTGTGTGTGTGTGTGTTCAGCTAATTGTAGCTGTGGACAGAGAGGAGATTCCTCGTCTGAAAGCTCTGTATGAACGCGGACAGAAGAACAATGTGAATGACCTCAAACTGATCAGTGCCAGAGAGATCAGAGAGCGAGAACCTTACTGCAGGGTAAAGGGTGTGTGTGTGTGTGTGTGTGTGTGTGTGTGTGTGTGAGAGAGAGCGCCTAATTACCCAATAAACCTTAGAAAGTTATCCAGCCTACCAGTTGAGTCGTGTGTGTGTGTGTGTGTGTGTGTGTGTGTAGGGGATTATGGCTCTGGACTCGCCCCACACAGGGATAGTGGACTGGCGTGTGGTGAGTTTATCATATGCTGCAGATTTCCAGCAGGCTGGAGGCTCAATCAGAACCTCATTCACTGTCGCGGACATCAAACCTGCAGCACAAAGTCCTCCTCAGAGCTCTGATGGTAACACATAAACATATAAACACACTTATACACGTATTTTAAATAAAAAATATATGTTGTAATAATGTAATCACACAAATCACTCCTGTGTTAAAGTCATTTTGTATTTTGTATCTTTACAGGTCTGAAATATCCAATTATCATCAGGAGCTCAAAGGTGTGTGAGGGTCTGGCCAGTGACATTCCAGACATCCTGGGGCAGTAAAGGCAGAGCTTAGGAGAAACCCCAGACACTGCCTAGCATAAAGCGCTAGGTTTAATTACACACTATAAGCTAATCAAAGTTAGTTAATGTTAGTCGGTCGGCTAAAAGCTTAGTTGGGTAATGATAATTTTGCTAAACTAATGCAGTTTATATTTGTGATTAATGAATTCACCTCAGACTCCAATTTTGTTGACCCAGAGACACCTGTCACTCAGCATAATCAGGTTGATTTCATGTGTGTGTAGGGAGAGGAGGTTCGCTGTCAGTTTATGTTGACATGCGGTGGTCTTTACTCTGATCGGCTCTCAGAGATCTCAGGCTGCAGTCCCGAGCCACGCATTGTTCCCTTCAGAGGAGATTACCTAGTGCTCAAACCTGAGAAAAACTACCTTATAAAAGGCAACATCTACCCTGTGAGTCTCGCAAACACTCTCTCTCTCTCTCTCGCGCTCTCTCTCTTGCTCTCTCTCTCTCGCTCTCTCTCGCTCTCTCTCTCACACACAGACACACACACACACACACACACACACACACACAGTAGTGTGTTTAGTGTTTTATTTATTTTTTAACAGTCACATGTTGAAACTGTGTTCTTACTTTGTGTGTATATGTGCGTGCATGAGCGTGCACGTGTGTATGTGTGCGTGTGTTCCAGGTTCCAGATCCTCGTTTCCCATTCCTCGGCGTTCACTTCACCCCCCGTATGGATGGCAGTGTGTGGCTTGGACCAAATGCTGTGCTGGCATTTAAACGTGAAGGATACACACTGACTGACTTTAACACACATGACCTCACAGATGCTCTTTCCTTCAGGTACTACACACAAAGACACGCACACACACACACCCCCACATACTGACTGACTTCAACACACACAGCCTTACAGATGCTCTTTCCTTCAGGTACTACACACGCGCGCACACACACACACACACACACACACGCACACACACAACCTCATAGATTAGATTTACCTTCAGGTTCAGTTGAAACTCTGAGCCTGTTTTTAAACAGACGTATTTGCAGTGTGGCTTTCACTGTCTTTTCTTGAGCCTCAAAATGTAAAATAACCAACAAATAATAACTAATATTAGTAAATAGTAAATATTACTATTTAGGTATTTAGACTTATAAAGGCGTTGTATCTGTTTTATTGCTTTAGTTCAGTTAGATATCATGTAAATACTATTAAATTCTAATTTTAAATGGTAAAGTAGCAGCAAGTTAGTTTTCAAAACTAAAATGATCTTTGCTATCACTTGAAATAAAAATGTAGATGATGAATGAGATGAAGAAGCTTTCGGTTGTGGGTGAGAAAGGAGTTAAAACCTTGTTTTACCCTAATCTGTTTGTTAATCACACACAAACTTTTAGACTCGATTAACAAACTACTAGGTGGTACAAACACACACATTCTATTGTTTCACTTGCCTTTAAGTGACCCATGCACACTGCTTTCTTCACGTTCTTTTGTTATGAAAAGTGAATGGTAATTAATTGTGTGTGTGTGTGTGTGTGTGTGTGTGTGTGTGTGTGTGCGCACGTGTGCATATGTAGGGGTCTGCAAAAGTTGATGATGAGGAATGTGTGGTTTGGTGTAGGTGAGATGTACAGAGGGATGTTTATCAGTGCACAAGTCAAACTCCTGCAGAAGTATGTACCGGAACTCCAAACAAGTGACGTGATAAGGTACATAACACACAAACACACTACACTAAAGTTTTGTCACTGTGAGTGCTTGTCAACTGTGAATTCTTTGTGTGTGTTTGTGTGTAGGGGTCCATCAGGAGTGCGTGCTCAGGCTTTGGATCGTGAAGGTAAGCTGGTGGATGACTTTGTGTTTGATGTCGGTGTGGGAGAGCTCGGTAGCCGAGTGCTACACGTACGAAACGCACCATCACCCGCGGCGACCTCCTCCCTTGCCATCGGCATGGCGATTGCAGATGAACTGGAAGCCCGTTTTGCTCTGTAGACATGCCCACCTGTGTGTGACATCGACAGAAAGGGACTATAAGTGATGTGTGTATGTAATACTTATCAAATGCCTTAACTTCTTCACATCAGTTCACCGGTTCCTACATGACCCTACACGGAGCTCATTAGTTAACACGGTTCTGACACGGATAAGTGAGGGAGTTTTGGACACAGTGTGTTTATAAAGCTGTTGGAATTGTATAAATCACATTCAATTTAAATGTAATGATCGATCATTTTGTACATGTTATTATACAGCTTGTATGTGAATGTACGGAAAGTAAACCGTAATGTGTTGCTGTTTTAATCTTTATAATAGAGTTGTTTGGAGACCTGATGGAGTACTGAATAAATATATTTGCTATCTATGTCTGTGTTTTAAGACTGCAGGCATTTAAAACTAGACCTGGGTGTGTATGAGTGTGTGTGCATGGGTCCCTGAACTGGATTTGTGCCCCATTCAGGGAAAAATTCTCTCTTTTAAAGCCCAGTGTTCCTGGAATACACTCCACATCCATCTGAGGATCAAGATCTTACCGAGTGTTATAAATTATCATGAATCCATGCAGGATTAATGACTTCGGAAATACGTTTGTCAATGTATTAATCAAGTAAGGCTAAATTGAACCACACACTGTACAATAAGACTAATGCATGTGTATCAATCTGACCCTTTTGAATAAAGAGGCAGTGACCCGGCCCCGGACAACCTAAACATGCCAGTGCTTGTGGCCTCTAAAGAGGAAAAGATGTAGAATTATGCAAATCCAGTCGAGATGAAATGATTGTTGTTTGAGGATCAGCATGAATGAAAAGTATGTGAAAGGAAATTACCATAATCCAGCACTTTACACTGATATTTGTGTTAGAAGCTGAGCATGCAAAATTATACAAACAGTTGGAAATGACTGACTTTTATTACCTTTCATATTCAGTTTGATTTAGTTTACCTGTGCATAAACTGAGATTAAAATGATCGGATCACACGGCCAGTCTTTTCTTCCCACGTGCATCACTGAGGCTTCGCCACCCATGAACTGATCACTGCCGACCGAGACCCCACATAAGCTGCCCTTTTGAAGATGCTCTGACCCAGTCATCTAGCCATCACACTTTGGCCCTTGTCATAGTCACTCAAATCCTTACATTTGCCCAATTGTCACATCCATTTTGAGGACAAAATATTTACTTGCTGCCTGATACATCCCACCCACTAACAGGTGCCATGATGAAGAGATAATCAGTGTTATTTACTTAACCACTCATAATGACAACCTGACCAGTGTACACAAACACATTCATTCTTTCACTACATTCTGTATCATTTAGTGATGATTACAAGTTCTCAAAGCTGATGCATTAGAAGCAGGAAAAATGGGCAAACATAACGATTTGAGCGAGTGTGACAAGAGACAAATTGGGATTTCTTTAGTGGGTCAGAGCATCTCCAAAACCACAGCTCCTATGGGCTGTTTCTTCAGTGGTCAGCATCTATCAAAAGTGGTCCCAGGAAGGAACAGTGGTGAACCGGCGACATGGTCGTGGGTGGCCGAGGCTCATTGATGCATGTGGGGATTAAAGGTTGGTCCATGTGATCCGATCTAACAGACGAGCTCCTGGAGCTCAAATTGCTAAAGAAGTTATTTGCTGTTAATGCTCAAAGGGTCAGAACTGTTTTGAAAGCTAAAGGGGCACCTACACAATTTTAGGCAGGTGGTCATAATGTTATGCCTGATCAGTGTGTATACTGAGGAGGCATTCTTGTTTTCTGTCACTGTCACACTGCCCCTTACAGTTCTGCTACAGAAGCACCCCCTTCTGATGGAACAAGCACACAGTAGTCAGGAAATGGTAAAGAACACCAACCATAAAACTAACAACAAATAATCAAAGAGCATGTTAAATAGAATTGTAAATCAAACATCATAGTATGCTATAAAATTTAAATTTATATGCTTATGCTATGCATATCTTGTATATGTTTGGTCTTTTCTCCTCGTTTAACCCTGACTGTGACATTGGAATTGTTTTCACCTCCAGCAACAGACCCACATAGGTGATCACAATGTGACCCGGTGTGAACATCATGCTGGACCTCCAGGTCCAGGAGACCACAGGAACAAAGAAAAACCTCACAAGATCAAAAGGAGACAATCCCTAAAATATCCTTATTATTTTATTTCACAATACACTAACGATGGATTCTTTGTTGTAGTTTGTTCACAATGTAACACACTTATTAATAATGATAAAATAAAATAGACCTCAAAAGCCAATGAAGGATCTTCAGTCTCGGAAGAGGAAAACCAACACTTCCTTGCAGGCACGTTCCAATGAGCACATAGAAGTTTACTTAATCACAACAAAGTGATCAAGCACACACACTCTTTACACACATTCATATTATTACCCTGGTGTCACATGAAACCTATTTATTTCTTATTTTTTCGCTTTGGTAAATTCCCCTTATCTTCTACACTTGGTTCTCCTCCCCTTCCTGCATCTGCAGTTTGTCGGTCTTCTGCTTTTATTCTCATTTTTAATGCTATGCTTTTTTTATGCTACTGTTATTAAATCAAGCCAATATTATTTTTGTTAAGATTTTATATTTATATATGCTTAACTGTATTGTTCTACTTATTCATGTTAGTATCTAGGTCATACACACTTTAGTCTGTCTGGTGGGTTAATTCTGGTTTACAGTTTTTGCTAACCGTGCTAATGTTTCACTTTCATCAGTGACACCAGTGTGTTTTCTTTTCCTGCTGCCTGTTGACCCTGTACTCTTTGCCATTTCGCAAGCAGCTGTGTTATCTTGCCGTCATGCTGAGCCATATCTTGAGCAGCCCAACTAATTGATAATGCCATTTTTAAAAATGTATTTCATTAGCGATTATTATACATTTTAGCGAATAGTTGTGCAGGCGTATTTTATTTAGATAAGATTGGTTTTCTAATTTTTTTTTGATTTTGGTATCGTTTTGTAGCATGTCTTACATTTTGAAGCGTTTTGTTACCCATGCCATTTCTCTAATACAATGAGCTGTGTAGACTCTATTCGTTTATACTGATTTTTTGTGCCATTAATTTTTTATTTTTTTTTAAGTCACTTGTTTTCTGTCTCGTCAAGGCTGAACATCTAGAAAGGAAGGCTCCTGGGTGAAAGGGGAACTTTGTGTGAGTTTGGTGGACCATGTTTTGAGCATCTGTTCCCAGTGTTTGTTGTGTTCACACATGTAAGAGCATGACCCATTCAGGTAGTTTGTAACCCCCAAGGTGAGTCCATTTGTGATTCTTATTTTTCCCTCCTTCTGATATTTTCATGTACATGAACTTTTATGTGTGTGTGTGTGTAACTACATATTATTTTTAACTTGTCTACTGCTGTTTTAATTGTGTAGACTTAGCATGTCTCTGTTTATTATACAGTGACTTGTCTGCACATTTGTTTATTTGAATAAAATCTTTCCTATTTTTGATATTTTGGAAATCACGTCTCTGACCATCATTGTGCCGACAAACCTGTATTGTTTCTTTTTTGTGATTCCTTGGGTATTAACAGGGAGGAAACATGTAGATAATTATAATATTAACAATATTACCCCTACATTCCACACTAGAAAGGGTCAAAGTTTGGTGTATGTATGTAAAATGAAAATTTAGCCACACAAACAGAACCAGATAAAAGTTTAGGCCCACTAGGATAATGTCTAAATGATGAACGAGCAGTAAATCAGCCAGAGAAGCAAACAAACTAGTACTCTCCAAAGTGTATCATTAATTTAATCATAAATCTTCTTACACATAAATTGACAAAATCAGGAGTTAAATCAAGAATACATACAAAACTAACAGTCCACTGGTTTTTTAACACACCCCTTGTGCAAACTTGAGTCCAAAATTAGAAAAATAATAAATAAATAAAACTGCAGCTTAAATATGATCAAATAACCAATGCCTTAGGAGCTGTACCTTTTTTCCAAAGCTTTAGGGTTAAAAAAAATGAGATCACATACTTGGGAATTACTATTACAAGTAATTTCAGGGCAGACTCAGTGCTATGATGTGTTCTGAAACCAGATTGAAATGTATCTAGAATTGAATTTTCATTTAAAAATTGTTTCTTTAGTATTTTAAAGCGAAGGGTAAGTGTGAAATGGGTCTGAAATTAGCTAAAACAGAAGGGTCAAGATGGGGTTTTTTTTAAGAGTGGAGTGACGACAGTGTGTTTAAAAGCACCTAGCACATACCCCAACCTGAGACCGTCATTGAAAAGGGCTACAAGGCAGAGACCCATGCAACTGAAAGCCTCCTTTGGTAGACTTGTCAGTACTACATCTAGAGGGGATGATGTTGGCCTTAAGGAAGAAACAATGTCTGAAATATTGTTGAGAGAAACAGGATCAAAATATTCAAAAGCAGCCGAGCATTAAGGAACCTCGGTGTTCTCACAGACCTGTCCTATAAGGCCCTTATTTACTGATGTAATTTTGTCAACAAAATAAAAATTCACAACAATCTTTGGATTTGATAGCAGGGCGAGTAAGGTCAGGGTGAATTACAGAACTTATTACATTAAAAAGCACTTGTGGGTGGTGACAGTTATGGTTGATCATTTTTGACAAGTACCATTTTTACAGTTTCCTGGTACTATGCTAAAGAGTTTCAAAGCATTTTTAGAGAGATGTGAAGCCCGTCCTTTGTCCATTAACGTTCTGCTTTCCTGCAGTCTCTCCTTACACTATTAATATTGTTGTTTATCCATAGGTGCAATTCTGTCCAGAATATTAGAGCATGTAGAGTGAAATGATGAGATAAAATCATCTGGATTCAGATACAAACACAAGCCAGTGTACAGAGCCAAAGAGTTGTCAATTAAAGCATTTGAGAAAGCACCTGGAGTTTTATTATTATTATTTATTATTATTATTAATGAGCAGGTGAGTTGACATGCTGGTTGAAGAATTAGAAAGAACATCGAACAGAACTGTTAGTGATCTAAGAAACATAAATCACCCACATCCCTGATAGTGGGGAATGAGGTTTTCATTGAGAGTGATGCGGATGGACAGGATTAGAAAAATTGTTTTTAGAGGGACAGCGCATGTAGGACATTTTGGGGGCCCGATTGAGATGGGTTGGACATGTGCAGAGGAGCATCATGGGGTATACCGGTAAAAGAATGCTGAGCATGGAGCCACCAGGAAGGAGGAAAAGAGGAAGCCCAAAAAGGAGGTTCATGGATGGTGAGAGAAGGCATGCAGGTAGTTGGTTTAAAGGAGGCAGATGTAGAGGACAGAGTAGTAAGGAGACGGATTATCCGCTATGGCGACCCCTATTGAGAGCACCGAAAGAAGAAGAAGAAGATATTACCTTTAACTAAGAACTGTTTCTGTGATAATATCAGTGGTGGGCAGTGCATTTGGTACCTGGCCCTTCAGTGGGGACTTACCCGACTTAATCCACCTCTTAATACCACCACTATCATGTCTCTCTTAACTAAAGCAAGAAACCCAGTTAAGACAACTCCAACTCCGCAGGCATAAAAAAGTCTAACTCAGATGTATTCTTGTGTGCACAGGAAAATGCTACCTAGAACTAGCTGGTCCTGTAAGGCGATTTTAAAATCTGATTGGTTGAAGAAACAGTCCTATTGCTAATATAGTTTAAGATACATTGGCCAGCACTACTGATTCTGAAGGCCCTGGGCAGATTAGATTGACATGGCAGCACAAAGAGGCTGAAATCTGATTATAAAAAAAATCTAACATTCATATACACCTACTGAAGCAGTGCAGCCAAGAGAAATGCTACGAAATAAAGAGAATAGACTATTTAGAATAAATTAATAAAATTTAATGAAACAAATATTAGAATTCATGTTGTAAATGTAGGCCAGTGCTTCTGAAAGTGATGGCCCACCACTGCTAACACAACAAAACTGTCACCAGTTTAGTAAATTCTGGAGGTCTTAAAAAATAAAAGTGATCTTTAGTGTTACCAGTCAAAGTTGACCCACCAAGAATATTTACTTATATATACATCCATGCATCAAAAAAAAAAATTGTTATGAGCTGCTCTGTAAATCAAATTTGGCTCAACTACCACATCACATACACATCTTACCCTTACCCACCCTGTCTACCAAGGGGACACATAACCACATGGGAATACAAATTTTCTTGTAGAATATTGATACTCATGATTTTGGGGGGGGTGTGGTGTGGGCAATATAAACAGAATTGTCTAAACATATTTATAAAGGCTTGTGTGTGTTATCAGTTTCATTCTGCATTATCAGTCTTTTTCGACATGAGCAAGAAATTCTGTCTTTAGGTTGTCCTCTTCATCACGTGTCTTCTTGTTGGGGATCATACTCCACATCAACCTTAGACACGTCCTCCTCACTGTCACTTTGCTCTCTGTCCTCAATATTACTTTCATGACCAAATATAAATAAATATAAATAAATAAAGATACATTCATTATTTGTATTTAAGGTTACTGACCATTTCTCATGATATTATTTAACATGTATTTGTATCTATTATTTAATTAATGTATTGTTGTATGTTTTGTGAAAATATTATTGTTGTTATTATTGTTATTAGTATTGTTATTATCATTTGTCTGTATAGGTTCTGTTTGGTACATGTAAACGTGGCTACAGATCTTTTTCCAGTTGTGTTTGTCTTGGTGTGGAGGTGAATAGTGGTGAACAAAAGAATAAGCTACATGTGCCTCGAATTTACAGCTATAATTATTATAATTATATTTAACGTTTTGCTTAAAAAAATAACAAAATAAATATGAGAAGTGCCTTTTTTTCACTTGAGCCCTCATCCCTCAAAATGTCTGTGCTGTGCACTGGCTTGTGCAAATGTAACAAAGTAAAACTGTTTCTGTGCTTCCTACTGCAAATGCACACACTAATCTCGTAACTCAGTTTAATGCCATTTTTTTAAAAAACACGAGAAAACACGAGCTGTGTAGAAAATATTTGCAACAGATCTAAACAGCCATTTAACACAGCTTGTACTAGATGCATGTGTCTGTGTGTGTCTGTGTGTGTGCGTGGGTGCGCGTATGGTGTGGCCTTAATGTTAAGCATAAACATTTCTTATTTTCTTATTTTCTGTTTATCTTAAAATCTAAAAAGTTTGGTCAGTATCCTGTGGAAGGATCCATGAGCTGTGATTGTGATGGAGCTTTCTGACAGTAGGGACAGTACGTTTCATTCCAGAATTGTTTGGTAGTCTTAAGAATTCATGTTTTTGCTTAGTACAGATTTGAGGCTCCTCATACCAGATGCAGCACCAAAGACTTACTCAAGCCTCCTCCATGTTCCACAGAAGAGTATTGTGTTCTTTTCTTTGACAGTCGATGTGAGTTACCAGAAATCTCTAGTTTTGTCTCATCTTGTCTCCTCTGTCTTGCTTTTGACTTTCAACAATAAATGGAGTCCATTTTCATGTAAAAAGTGACAGATGGTGCAATAAGACCCTTTATACCAACCACATCATTCTCATGTTTGGTCCTGTGTCTGTTTTCCTCTTGAGGCAAAGTCCAGTCAGGTTGACTCCAGTCCAATTGAACCTTAAACATCTTTAATAATATTCGAAGCCGTAGGAACATCAGGCTGCTTAGAGAAGATCTTATAGCAGTAACCTTTAACATACCAGTCAGATATGCAAACATCTCTCTCCTCTGATTTCTCTGCTGCATTTTTAGTGAACATTCACATTTACATTTGTGGCATTTACAGCGGGGAAAATAACTATTTGAAACATTTTTATCAGTAAGGGGATTTCTAAGTGGGCTATTGACACAAAATTTCCACCAGATGTAGCCATCAAGCCAAATATTGAATTCATACAAAGAAATCAGAACATTTAACATTCAACATACAAGTTGAGTCATAATAAATAAAGTGAAATGGCACAGGCAATAAGTACTGAACACACTTCATTTAATACTTTGTAGAAAAGCCTTTGTTGGTGATTGCAGCTTCTAGACACCTCTTGTATGGAGAGACCAGTCGTCTGCATTGCTCAGGAGTGATTCTGGCCCATTCTTCCACACAAATGGTCTTTAAATCTTGAAGGTTCCTCTTTTATGAACTTTGATCTTCAGTTCTCTCCATAGATTTTCTATGGGATTTAGGTCAGGTGATTGACTGGGCCATGCAAGCAACTCGATTTTCTTTCTTTGAAACCACTTCATTGTTTCCTTGGCCTTGTGTTTGGGATTAATGTCTTGCTGAAATGTCCACCCTTTTTTCATTTTCAGCTTTCTGGTAGATGGCAGCAGATTTTAATCCAGAATGTCCCAGAACATTTCTCCATTCATCCTGCCTTTAGTAATATGAAGTCTGCCAGTACCCCTTGCTCAACTTATATGCTTAAATGTTCTGATTTCTTTGTATGAATTCAATATTTGGCTTGATGGCTACATCTGGTGAAAATGTTGTGTCAATAGCCCACTTAGAAATCCCCTTACTGATAAAAATGCTGATGTGTCAAATACTTATTTTCCCCGCTGTAGCAGACACCCTCATTCAGAGCGACGTACAAAAGTGCCTTGAGTCTCTAGCAATGAATAAATCTACACTGGTACGCAAGATTGCAAACTTAATATAAATCTAACTCTTGAATTCTACAAAGCAAACTTGGAAAGTGCTAATTTAACTGTTTCAGGAAGAGGTAAGTCTTCAATCGTCGCTCGAAGATAGTCAGGGACTCCGCTTCATTCAGTGTAATGTACTCAATGCTACAAAACAGCACAGAGACATTTAAATAGGCTGAATGACCGGTTGCATTATTGACTGTGTAAAAAGAAATAAAATGATTGCTTATTCCACAAAAATATTCTAAAATGACCTGGATATATTTGTTGATTCCCATAAACATTTTTATTAATATGATTATAATGATATTTTAGACTCTTTTCTTTCTATTTAAAGATCATCACACATACATCACAGATGAGAATAAACCCATCCTCATCTCCGTGGCATTAAATGTTTATACATTACATTTCTTAAGTTGCTCAGTAACTTCATGTATCTTCAGGATGTTAATGTGGAACCATCTCCAGCTGCACAGAGTGGATTTCAGTTGAAGGGAACTCCAGCCAGAGGTAATAATGAAGACCACAGCAGGCATGGAGCTTTCTCTTACATAGCAAGCTCCATGCCTGCTGTGGGCTTAATTATTTGAAGTACCTGGGTTTCTGCGGTTTTACCAAGTCAAATTTGAGACTTTTAAAAATCTTTTTAAGACCATTAAAAATATCTATAACACAATATCAAAAACACACAAACAAAGATGTTGTTAGAAACTGTCCTTAACCAAAATTATTCTGGTTTACATCTGTTGTACAATTCAAGAGAGATTTGCACCAATAACAGAAAGCTCCCAGATTACAGACATTTATTATTTTTTTAATCAAGGCTTACACATAACACATACAGTGCCCTCCACAATTATTGGCACCCCTGTTTAAGATGTGGTCGTGGACTTCAAAAAATTCTCCTTTTTTTATTAAACAACATAGAACCCAAATGCAAAAAAGAGAAAAATCCAACCTTTCATTTAAGTACATAACTTTGGTGGTAAAAAAAATCACACATTTAGAAAAAAAAAAAAAAACTTTAAATCATGTGTGCCACAATTATTGGCACCCCTGATGTTGATACTTTGTACAACCTCCTTTTGCCAACAAACAGCACTTAATCTCCTCCTATAACATTTCACAAGATTGGAGAACACAGAGAGAGGGATTTTTGACCATTCTTCTTTGCACAATCTTTCTAGATCATCCAGTGTCCTGGGTCCTCTCTTATGCACTCTTCTCTTTAGCTCGCCCCACAGGTTTTCGATTGGGTTGAGGTCTGGGGACTGAGATGGCCATGGGAGGACCTTGAGTTTGTGACTGCTGAACCACTTTTGTGTAGATTTTGCCACATGTTTTGGATCATTATCCTGCTGAAAGACCCAATGACGACCCACCTTCAGCTTTCTGGCAGAGGCCATCAGGTTTTTATTTAAAATATCCTGGTACTTCAAAGCGTTCATAATGCCATGCACCCTAACAAGGTTCCCAGGGCCTTTGGAAGAGAAACAGGTCCACAGCATCACAGATCCTCCACCATACTTCACGGTGGGCATGAGGTGCTTTTCAGCATACTCATCTTTTGTTTTACTCCAGACCCACTTAGAGTGTTTGTTGCCAAAAAGGTCAATCTTAGTCTCATCTGACCAAAGCACACGATCCCAGTTGAAGTCCCAGTACCGCTTAGCAAACT
>MU565024.1:7790456-7806762 GCA_024362625.1 Silurus asotus | reverse complement strand
GGGGGAGAGAGAGAGAGAGAGAGAGAGAGAGAGAGAGAGAGAGAGAGAGAGAGAGAGAGAGATATCTGTTTATATGGGATTTTTTCCCCACTCTCCCATATAAACAGATCCCTCCAGATCTGCTCCTTTAGCTAAGAAAAACCTACTGTGTAAGTGAAAGCTCTGCTCCATACTGTAGTCTTTATTATTTAAGGCAACAAATAAATAGCCTGCACCTTTTGATCACAGTGGTGTATCATTATATCATTTATATCATATTATATATATCATATATAATATTTATTATATTTTATATTATAATTATTATATCATAAAAAAAATGGAAAAGATTTGACAGAGTTAATAATAAATCACTAATAAATCAATTCGGTCTCCTGCAGACTGTAAAGTACACAGTGTGTTACTGATAAAAGATTTTTATGTCTCGAATTTGATCAGTATAAACAATGACATTAGATGTGTTTACTGGTTACTGCAAAGTGGAGACAGTAGAAACACATCTGTGGGAATTAGTTTTAAATTCATCATCGAAACATCTTCATCAAATACATTTAATTTAACCTAATACACTTTTATTTGTAAAGAGCTTTTAACAATGGCACTGCACCAAAGCAGCTTGAAGGGATACATTGATTTTATTTTTAAGTTTAGATAATTTGATAAAACATCACAATTAAACATTGCTGATAATAACAAAAACTATTTACTGTTTTACATGTTTATATTTTCCTATTTACACAAAACCTTTCAAATCTGTACTATATTATATAAAAATAATCAGCTCATGTAGAACATTTTAATTACCTATTATTATTGTATTACTTTTTTTACTATTTAAAAGCTTATTATTAATAAGATTTTAATAAAATAATATAAATATTATGTGTTATAGATTACAAGTATCAACTAAGAAAACTGATTAAAATGGGAAATATGCTTAACTACCAGAATTAAAGTGTGACAAACTTCTATAAAGATTTATCTGCTTGCTTGCTGCAGCTTTGAATCCATGTTTTCAATGTTGAACGGCCTTTAGCAGCCTCTCTCCCTCTTTCTTCTCTAAGAGAGAGAAAGTGTTGAGCAACATGAGTTTTATCTTTCATTCATCAGGAGAAAAATATGAGCTCTTTCAATTTACCTGAAGTTTCGGTTCAAATGGTTTCCATGGAAAAAAGGTCGGGCTTGTTCGTGACGTTTCCGTCATAACCACACCCTTAAGGGGGGGCAGCCTACTGATATAAATAGGACACACACACACACACACACACACACACACACACACACACACACACACAGACAGACAGACAGTTTGTCTGTTTCTCATAGAGATACTGATTATTACATTTATACACAGACAGCTAAAGGAGGGGATGAGAAAAATATCAAGGAGGATTTCAGCAGCGACTCTTCTGTTCCTTCTTCTTGTGCTGGATGGAGTTTTTTCTTACAGTAAGTCTCTTTTTTTACACATTTATATTTGTATTGTCACACACATGAATTCGTAGTGAACAAAAGTGTAAAGTAGCCGAATAATGATCTCGAGATGAATAAAACCAGACACGAGTTTAATGTAAGAATTGCTTCTGTTTATGGCTTCATTATACATAGAAATAAAACAATCTTTGTTGTATTGTGAACTGCTGTAGTGAGAAAGTGGATATATTTAGAACCGATGATAAAACGATGGTAAACTGCAGCCAAAACTCAATGATTCATTATTACAGAGAGACAGTGCTCTGTCTATTTCCGACCCCCCGCCAACTGCCTTAATTCTACCCCCTCACTAAAATGCGTCTGATACACTTCCCATACGATAAAAAAAAAAATTAAGTTAATATATGTTCATTTCAAAATATACAAAAAATGGCTGAAATGTTGCTGAAATATATTTACATAATATATTTTTTATAAATACACACACAGAATTGGGAGATATAAACTCGCAATTGCAGGAAAGAAGTTAGAGTTGCAAGAAAAAAACGGCAGAATTGTGACTTTTTTTTCTTGCAATATAACTCATTAGTGACACTTTCTGGCAAAGCACTATAGAACACCACGACATGAAATTTTGACAGAATACTGGAGTTAACTTTTTAGTTTAAACAGAGTTTTGTATGGCATTTCCTCAACAACAAAGAATAGTCATAGTAACTCTTTAAAACGAAAATCCTTTACGATTTGCGTGTTATAATAGATATGGATCCTATTATGTGCTTTGCCAGATGAGTTATAAACTCACAATTGAGTTATAAACGAGTTATAAAATTAGTTATAAACTCTCAATTGCATGTGGGAAAAGTCAGAATTCTGACTTTATAACTCGCAATTGCAATTTGTATAGTGAAATTCTGAAAAAAAAGAATTGTGAGATAAAATAAAAACATTTTTGTGTTGCAGAAAGGGGCTTCTGTACTTCATCCACATTATACACAGAAGTAAAACAATCCTGTTGTAGTGTGAACTAAGAAAGCAGAGATATTCAGAACTGATGTATGATGTTTAAAATATGATCTTTAAAACAGTCGTAAACTGCAACAAAATTAAAAGGAATTTAACACAACTTCATGTTGATAATTTTGTTAGGGGAAACATAACCACTTCCTTTCTTACTTTTGTTTATGCGAATGCAACTGTGAGCTTTCTGACCTGGGAAAGTACGTTTCATGGGAGAATGGTTGGGTAGTCTTAAGATTTAATTTTTTTTACCCAGCACAGATTCAAGTCAAACATTCAGGCCAGTCACAGACCCAAAAACATGTTTTACAGAAGGATATTGTTTTTTTTTTTTTTTTTTCAGTCGATGTGAGTTACCAGAAATCTCTAGTTCTGTCTCACTTGTCTCCTCTGTCCTTTTGCTTTACTTTCAACACTTCTTCGTCTTCTTCTTCTTTCGGCTGCTCCCATAGTGTAGTTTATTTTCATGAAAAAAGTGACAGATGCAATCAGACACTCATGTACCTTGACCTTGTAGTTCAGCTTGTATCTCTTTAGATGTTTTTTTGCCTCTTTTGTCTACCGCTTACACCATTCCCATGTTTGGTCCTGTGTCTGTTTTCCTCTAGGCAGGTTGACTTCATCCCCATTGACCCTTAACCCTTTAATGCCAAATGTATCATATTTGACACATTTTCTTGGAGACATCTGCACCACAAAACAACAATACTTTCCTCAAAACCCTGTTAACTACAGACTCGTCTTCTGCCCCTATTGGTATTATTTATGCTCTTCAGTCAATAGCAGGCTTTAGGCAAGAATTTGAATATGTACTTTTTTGAAACAACTCATAATTATTTAATATTTTTTAAAAAGAATATTCTAGTAAAATCGTGTTGAAAATATGTGTTTCAAATATGATACCGCAGGTATATAAATTAGTTTAGCTTAGTCATCATGTATTGCATTTCATGATGTAATCTGCATTATTCCTGCCACAATGTCAAATACAAAATACAATACAAACAAATAATTATTTTTATTTTATTTAACTAATTAAAAATGAAATGATCATCTTAGAATCATTTTTAACTGATTCCATACTAGTGGAAATTAAATATTTATGTGATTTTTGTATATCCAATCTAATGTAGTTTGCCGATACTTGTCTGTTCAGTAAAACAATTAAATAATAATAATTATCTATGTTATGTTTACCAATTCAGTGAAGAAATTCAGAATACACAAACATAATTTTTCTGTATGTATTTTCAGATGTCAATCTGATTCAAATGCTCTAGATCAGTTAGGAGAAGATAAGATGATGATGAGTTGGAGTGGGCGTTCCAAATACAATAATCAGTCTTTGTTTTTGTTTTAAAATATACAGTACATGTACATTGTTGTGATCAGTAAATTTTTATAAATGACCAATGTATCAAATATGATAAATCAGTACATTTTTATAAATGACCAATGTATCAAATATGATAAAAAAAAGAATCACATTTGTAAAAACCCCATAAACACTTCATTTTCTAAAAAAAAATAAAAATTTCTGTTACTTATTTAATATGTAGGGTTAATCATCTTTAATAATATTTGCAGCCTGTGGATCATCAAGCTGCTTTGGAGATCTTATAGCCTAACCTTTAACATTCCAGTCAAATATGCAGACATCTCTCTCAACCTTATTTTTCTGCTCAATGTTCAGTGTAATGTACTCAATGCTACAATACAGCACAGAGAGTTTCCTATATTTAAATAGGCTGACCAAAGGAAAGGAAGTTGCCTAATAATTATGCACACCTGATATAGGGTGTTGATGTCATTAGACCACACCCCTTCTCATTACAGAGATGCACATCACCTAATATGCTTAATTGGTAGTAGGCTTTCCAGCCTATACAGCTTGGAGTAAGACAACATGCATAACGAGGATGCTGTGGTCAAAATACTCATTTGCATAATAATTCTGCACTCCCTGTAGACTGTGAAAAAAGAGAGAAATTATTACTTATTTCACAAAAATATTCTAAATTGACCTGGACAGATTTGTTAGTAGAAAAAACATTATTCTGATTAGAATGATAATTTAGATGTTTTTAGTTTTATTTCAAGATCTTCATACACATCAGAATTGTACCTTGCGAGGAGAATACACTTTAAACAAGATCATTTAAAACAGCTTGAAATGTTGTTTTTCTCCTCCAAAAACAGAACCAAAGAAGTGAGTGAAGATCCTCCTGGACCCACATTGTCACACCCAATAAAAAAGCTGGATCCTACCCAAAGCTGAGTCCAACATGAGCCGAACTGAACATTCAGCTGAACCTCCAGCTCCACAACAGCACAGTGACCAGAAGGAACCTCACAAGATCAAAAGGAGAAGATCTCTAAAATGTCCTTTTAGTAATTTCAGCTCACAGTCAACTACAGATGCAGAGAATGAAACAC
The DNA here is from genome assembly GCA_024362625.1 of Silurus asotus. Lineage (NCBI taxonomy): Eukaryota > Metazoa > Chordata > Actinopteri > Siluriformes > Siluridae > Silurus > Silurus asotus. Next base: position 7,801,872 of record MU565024.1, on the reverse strand, counting down.
ACACACTTCCACTGTATATGGGAACCAGGATATGACACGGTGCTTACACACCTTCACACCCTCATATATATATATACATACATACACACAAAATAAGTATGTGGAGCTGCTTGAGATACTGAGAGACCTACTGCAGCCAACTGTGCTGTAGCTTTACAAACAGAATAAAGCACTTAAAGCACAGAGCAGGGGAACAAACTCCACAGCAGCACGGAAAATTATTCTGGCAAAACTGGACTTTAAAAAATTCTACCAAGAATGATAAAAAAAGGTTATAATTTTTTTGGGGAAAAACGTACTTATTTTTTAATCTTTTGTACCTGTTTTTGTATACATATTGTATAGATTCTATATTCTGTATATGATGTGGATTTTATATTTATATTTATTGACTTAAAAAAAAAAAAAAAGAAGTAATTTAAAATCAAAGTTTCAAAAATAAAGTTTCTCTCCCCACCTGGTAATCTAAATATTATATAAATACTATATACATCTAGGAATATAAATATAATAACCTACAACTAAATACTAATTGTGTTACAAGTTCAGTTTTTATATTTCTACACAGTGCTGCAGTATCTACTTTCATAACACTGTATAATAATTAATAGAATTATACATATATTTTAATAATTATAATCAAAACATATATTTCTTCCTGCTTCAAGTTATTTTATTGACCTAAAAGTCAAACCACCGAACATCATGTAGAAGACTTGGGCATGATTCTCACACACTAACACACCTACTAATACACAAAAAAACAAACTTCACTGAGGTTCAGGACAAATGCATCTAAATTAAAATATTTCCAAACAAACTCTGTAAAAATAAAAAAATCTTAGTATTAGAGGTCAATCGGGCACGAGTTGGATCATTTTATTAACTTGGATTTTTAAGTCTGGTTCAGCAAAATGTTTGATTCTTTTTTTTGCTCTTTATAGAAGAATATAATTAAAATTATGAATTTATCTAAAACATTCAATAGACAAATTCCACAAACCAACATTCTTCTAACAATATTACAAGATAAGATATACCTTTATTCGTCCCAGAGTTGAGAAATTTCTGTGTTACAGCAGCAAAGAAAAAGAAATGTGCAAATATATAAAAAGTAGAAACCTAATACAGCATATACAACACAATGAATAAATACAAAAGAAGTAAAAGAGACAATGAAAAGATAGTAATGCTATCAAACATATTGCATATAGGTAATATTGCATGTTTTTTATTAATGTTATTGCACATTTATTGCATAAAAAACTTTGTTATTGTTATTATTGCACAGTAATACAGTGTATATTTTGGTGACTGGTTCACTGGGAGCAGCTCTGACTGTAAAGTCTAATAGCAGCAGGGAGAAAAGACCGTCTGTATCACTCCTTTAGACACTTAGGATGTAACAGTCTGTCACTGAAGGAGATGCTCAAAGATGAACTGTTCCATACAGGGGGTGAGAGTCGTTCTCAAGCAATGATAATAGTTTTGCTACCATACTTCTTTCTTCTACCCACTGTACTGTGTCCAGGGGAATTCCCAGGACTGAGCTGGGCTTCCTGATTAGCTTGTCCAGTCTCAACCTGTCTACAGTAGAGATGCTGCTGCACCAGCAGACCACACCATTGAAAATGGCTGAGGCCACCACAGAGTCAAAAATGACTTCCTTACCATGAAGGAAACATAAAAATGCAGTCAAGGACCAATAATGAGAAACAAAACCAATTTATTTACCGTTCAGCTGAGTGAGTCAATTATGCAGTGTATGCGCAACGGCCTTCATTTTAAACTTTAGAGCAGCAATAAACTGGAAAGTTTATAGGATTGTGGTGAGACCTGCGATGTTGTATGGATTAGAGACAGTGGCATTGAGTAAAAGACAGGAGGCGGAGCTGGAGGTGACGATGATGGACAAAATTAGAAATGAGTTCATTAGAGGGACAGCTCATGTAGGATGGTTTGGTGACAAGGCGAGGGAGGTGAGATTGACATGGTTTGGACATGTGCAGACGTGAAGGTGGGACATGAGTTATATTGGTAGAAGAATGCTGAGGTTGGAGCCACCAGGAACGAGGAAAAGAGGAAGGCCAGGAGGTATATGGATGTGATGAGGGAAGACATGCAGGTAGTTGGTGTGAAAGAGGCAGATGTAGAGGACAGGGTGGTATGGAGACGGATGATCCGCTGTTGCGACCCCTAATGGGAGCAGCCGAAAGAAGAAGAAGAAGAAGAAGAGGGATGGCCAAGAGGAAACGAAATCGTAATTTACACCAAACATTTAATCAGGACATCCCTACTGACAAAATGCTATCGATCAGGATTACAGTCAGATGTAGTACTAAAGGTACTGAAGAGGAAGATCTGGATTATTAATCATTAAAAATCTTATCTTATAATGTTATACTGGATAAGAAGGAATTTAAAGTGTTACTGGTGACCTCATGTGAATCACCTGCAGCGAAAAAGAAAAACACTAAGTCTGTTAAAACTGCTTCTGATTCTTACATTATTAGCACGTTGTCCCAGCTTATCAACTAAAGATCTATAGATTTGAAATACTGGTCAGCGGCAACACAAATAGAAATGATGAGCTGAGCAAGATTGACATTACTTTTGCTAATAGTGAAGAGATGAAAAGTGTCCTGGAGAATAAACGTGAAAACATGTATCTGCGGACTGTGAAGATCTTTCTTACCTGAAGAATCAGTGTGGCCATCAGTTCCAACCAGTTTTTGAAGCCTTCCTTTACAAAACAGCTGTCGAACCAATTTGCATTGAATAAACAAACGAGAACAGATGTTGCAGCTCCTGCTGGTTGGCTGTGCACTAGGCATAGGCAACTGGTCTGCTTTCTTCTCAGATTAATTCACCAGCTCGAAAAAATCAGAAATGCATTTTTGCGCAATTTTTACTGGAGCACTTTTTAATCTTCAGTGAGGATTTAGCTACTTATTTTCTTTTAAAAATGTACCGGTAAATACAATTCATTTATCAGAGAAAGACTGTTGTAAACAAGATATAGTCCTAGAACAAGTTGATAATCAGAATCAGAAATCAGAAATAGCTTTATTACCATGTATGCTTACACACACAAGGAATTTGACTTGGTGTCAGGAACTTCCTGAGAAGTACAGTCATAATGTAACAGAATAGTAAACCAGACAGTTAAATAATGCAATATATACAAAGTAGTTGGATTCTATGTACAAATGTGTTAGTTATGATGGACAATGTGTAGTTTTAAATATTTTATTTGTTCATGCTGATTATAGCCTGCGGGAAAAAACAGTTTTTGTGCCTGGATGTTCTGGTGGACAGAGGTCTGTACCGCCGACCAGAAGGCAACAGTTCGGAGAGATAGTGGGCTCAGTGTGTAGGGTCCAAAGTGATTTTCTTAGCCCTTTTCTCCACTCTGGCTGAGTAAAGATCTTGGAGATTGGGCAGTGGGGCACCAACAATCCTCTGAGCAGTTCTGACCGTCTGCTGTAGCCTCTTGATGTCTGATTTGTTAGCTGAACCAAACCAGACAGTCATAGATCTTCACAGGACAGACTCAATAATGGTCGTGTAGAATTGTTTCAGCAGTTCCTCAGTTGGCGAAAAAAATACAACCTCTGCTGGGCCTTTTTAGCAATGGAGTCAATGTTATTGTCCCACTTCAGGTCCTGAGTGATGGTGGTGCCCAGAAACTTGTATGAATCCATTGTTGTTACAGTGCTGTTAATGATTTTTAGTGGGGGGAGTGCTGGGGGGTTTCTTCTGAAGTCCACAATCATCTCCATTGTTTTGAACGTTTTTAACTCCAGGTTGTGGTGGTTGCACCAAACAGCCAGCCTTTTATCCTCCTGTCTGCAAGCAGACTCGTCTCTATCCTGAATAAGGCCAATCACTGTAGTGTTGTCCGCAAACTTCAGGACACTTGATACTTTAGGATCTTTCATTCATGTGATCAACCTGTGATGATGATGTCACCACTAGGGTTTTTTTTTTATTCTCACTAGAATTTTACTGTAATGTTTAGTACAAAAATGCTTTATTCAATTACACAATAAAAACAGTTCAACTGTCTAAATCCCAGATCATCATGATGATGGAGGATAGACATTACTCCTTTCTTTGTTTTTGCGACTGTTCACACACATGACAGGAGCATAAATACTTTCTGTTTAATGTTACCGGTTTTATATAACTATGAATTCTCTCTTGGTAAAAGTCAGTAGTCAAAATAAAACCACACCCACACAAAACAACAAGCATTACTAGGCAATTACCCAAGCTGCTTTACAATAACAATATTTTGTGCAGGAGTGTTTGTGTCAGGGTACACCCTGCTTCTTCTCCTTCGCGTGCCCCGCCCGCTCGGAGCTCATCAACATCCTACTGATTTCGAACACCTGCCTCTCGTTTATCGTGCCCATATAACCCCCTCTCTCACCCCACTTCTGCGTCCGTTATTGTTTTCGTTGGTGTCTATGTGTTTTGCTGCAAGTTCTCCATTAAAGGCTTTCTTGTTTTTGGTGCTTCGGCTTTCGCCTCATTCACTCGCCTAACAGTTTGTTATAAAAGCAGCACAGGGATTCTCTAGAGGGCCAGCAAGGACTTCTCTGCTGGCTTAAACACTATTAGAATCACTGACTTATACTTTAAAGTATTTGTTATTATGTAGAGTATATGTAATAAATAATTCCCAAAAGTCTAGTTTCTTTGTTTTTCTCTCGCGTGCGTGCCTTCTGGAGTGTACGTTTATGTCTATCCAATCACATTTCAGCCATCACATCACATGTTGCTGGGGTCAAAGAAATCTGCTGTAAGGAGTTTAGAATTAGCAGTAGGGGTGCCTTCAGTTTCAAGTATATGTTGCTTAAAGACTGTTGCTTTAACAAATCAGATTTCTAAATGTCCATATTAGGCCTTTTTTTATTGGAGAGCCAGAGAGCGCACTAGTCATAGTTCTACTGTTGTTTTTTTACGATTTGTTTAAGTGATCGCCGACCAAGATCATTCAAGACCGACCATTCCATCCAATTCAATTCATTATATAATGCGTTGGACAGTTCTTAACCCAATTTCAGTAGTTTCCGCAATCACCTTAGATGTTTTCTTTGCTTGATACGTGCCAATAATTTAAGTCTTCTGAAACATATCTTTTTCATGACTACAGGATGTGTCTTCTGACATGTATGTCTAAAAAATGAGAAGCTACTAATTGCATCAGTAAGGGTTAAATAACTTGCCAGCTGAAAAATAACCATCCAAGCAGTAATTATCCAATGGGAGGCTCTTACCTACTTTAGATAAATACAGGTGGTGATGTTATTTGACAGTAGTTAAAAGCATGTAAAGCAGTGCAGTGTGTCTGTGTCACATTGAGCTACTGATTATTACATTCATACACAGACAGGTTCAGTGGGATATAAGAAATAAATCTAGGAGGATTGTATCACTGACTTTTCTGTAAATTCTTCTTCTTGTGCTGGATGGAATTTCTCCTTACAGTAAGTCTCTTTTAATTACAAATTTATTACACATAAAAAGAAATTATATATATATATATATTGTGCACATATTGTATATGATCTAAAGATTTTGACTACAACCAAATTCTGATTGTGTTCAGTTAAGTTTTTATAATTTTTAAGAGCACTGCTGCTATATTTGTTTTTATAACCTTATGAAATAATTAACCAAAACGTAATTGTTTGCTGCTTCAAGTTATTTTTCTGATCCAGAAATAACTTTTGTATTCTCAGACCACTGCAACGCATAAAAGACATAAAAGTCATAACTTACATTCACACAGTCTCACACCAGTGCTAATACACACAAAAAAAAAAACAGCCAGCAGTAAGGGTTTAATACAAATGCATCTAAATAAAAATATTTACAAATCTCTGAACAAAATCTCTGTCAAATCTTTGATGGCCTTTTAGTGGCACGTAAAAAAAAATCTAATATTACAAGATTAAAGACGTAGCAGTACGAGAATAAATCCTAAAAGAGAGTGTGGGAAAACTGCTATCGATCACAAGTATCGAAACTTTAAGATTGCGCTGTCTTTACAGAAATGGAAGGATTTTGCAGGTGCCTGTGTGTTAAAAAATTTTTTTACCGTAATGTTTAGCACAAAAATAATCCTTTTAATGACATAATGTAACAGTTAAACAGTCTAAATCTTACCAGATAATCATGATGAATGGGGATCGGCTTTAGTTTTGTCTGTGCGACTGTTCATACACATGACAGGAATGTAAACACTTCCTGTTTCACCAAAACCAGTTTATGACCATGCACTGCTTATTAAAAAAAACTATTAAAAAAAACTCCCTTGCCTAAAAAAACACACCAACAGTTGCCAGGGAAATCAATAATATTTGAATGGGGTGTTAATGAGCATAGACATTTCAGGCACCCCAAAAAGATTTGCTATTGTGAACATCATTCACTTGTTGAATACACAATAAGAAGCAGTTCAGACTTTTACAGTTTGTTTATATATAAAGCAGTGTGTACTGGTTACAGCAAGACTATAGTAATGTGGATATCAAACCAATTTAAACATATAAATTGTTAATTATTACAATTATTATCATTTTTTAATAGTGATTCTTCTTCTTCTTCTTCTTCTTCTTCTTCTGGCTGCTCCCATTAGGGGTCACCACAGCGAATCATCTATCTCCATACCACCCTGTCCTCTACATCTGCCTCTTTCACACCAACTACCTGCATGTCTTCCCTCACCACATTCATGAACCTCCTCCTGCACATGTCCAAACCATCTCAATCGAGCCTCCCTCACCTTGTCACCAAAACGTCCTACATGTGCTGTCCCTCTAATAATCTAATTTATAATCTTGTCCATCCTCGTCACTCCCAACGAAAATCTTATCAACTTCAGCTCTGCTACCTCCAGCTCCACCTCGTACGCTTTCTCTAAATCACACAAACACACAATACAACTCCTTCTGTCCTTCTCTATACTTCTCTATCAACATTCTCAAAGCAAATAATGCGTCTGTGGTGCTCTTCCTCAGCATGAAACCATACTGTTGCTCACAGATGGTCACCTCTTCTCTCAGCCTGGCTTCTACTACTCTTTCCCATAGCTTCATGGTGTGACTTATCAACTTTATTCCCACTGTAGTTACTGGAACCAACCCCAGCCATTAGGGTTGCACAAGCCAGTGCACTCTCAGTGCCAGTCCCAAGCCTGGATGAATGAGAAGGGTTGCATTAGGAAGGGCATCCAGCGTAAAAACATGTGCCAAATCAAACATGCGGATAATCCGCTGTGGCGACCCCTAATGGGAGAAGCAGAAAGAAAGAAAGTTACTGCAGGGCTGCACAGCTCCCTAATTCTTAAATATCAGTACCAGCACACTTCTTCTCCATTCCTCAGGCATCCTCTCACCTTGCAAAATCTTGTTGTAGAACCTGGTTAAAAACTCCACTGCCATCTTTTAATACACATTTATGCGTTCATTGTCAAGCACATGGATTCATAGCCAAATAATGATCTCGAGATGAATGAAACCAAGCGCCAGACACGAGTTTAATGTCAGAACTGCTTCTGTTTATGGCTTAATGCACATTATACCTAGAAATAAAACAATCCTGTTGTATTGTGAACTGTTGTAGTGATAAAGTGTATATATTTAGAACCGATGATAAAACGATGCTAAACTGCAGCAAAAACTCAATGATTCATTAGTACAGAGAGACCATTTTGTGACTATTACCGACCCCCCTGGCTGAAGTTTACGCCCCTTCGCGTGCACGTGGACATTACAGTCGTGTTTCCTGTAGATGGCACTTAAAGCACTGAAAGTTCGGTCAAGTGCTTTCCTGATCCTCATGCCAAACGTTTCGTAAAATTTTACGAAAACTTATAGTTTCCTGTAAATGGCAGTATAAATTCAGTAATTGTTTGCTTTTTAAACCCAACTGCCTTGATACCCTGCAACATCGTATAGCTGCTATAAATAGACATTCGGTGCAACCCAGATGAGGATGGGTTCCCTCTTGAGTTCTGGTTCCTCTCAAGGTTTCTTTCTTATGCCATCTCGGGGAGTTACTCCTTGCCACATTCACCACCGGCATGCTCATCAGGGACAAACTTACTTAAAAAGAACATATTCACTTTTAATCACCACAAGTTCTGTGTAAAGCTGCTTTAAGACAATGTTCATTGTTAAAAGCGCTATACTAATAAAATTGGATTGAATTGAATTGATTCTACCCCCTTAAAAGATTTACTAAAATGGGTCTGATACACTTCCCATACAATCTTTCTTTTGACTTCTCCCATTAGTGGTCGCCACAGCGGATCATCTGCATGTTTGATTTGGCACATGTTTTTACGCTGGATGCCCTTCCTAACGCAACCCTCCGCATTTATCCGGGCTTGGGACTGACCGGGGAATAAACCAGGGCCGCAGCAGTGAGAGCGCTGCATCCTAACCACTAGACCACCAGGGGACCTTACACTTCCCATACGATAAAGAAATATATTTTCAAATATATTTAAAGTTTATTTTGAAATATACAAAAATGGCCAAAAAATCTATTTGCTGAAATATATTCACGTGAATATATTTTCTATGAATACTTTTATTTAGGGGATATAATTTAGGCAGGCTACTTTTAACCCACTTGCCTGAATTCTAGCAGTAAAAATACAGTAAAGAACAAGTGTACAAACAGTGTTAGTTCTTCATGTCTGCTTAGTTTTCACATACATGGAACATAATGTGCACTTAAAAATTAAAATCATCAACATTGTGATCGTGGAACAATACATTTTAATGTAGAGATTAGTTTTGCACATCAGAAGCACATTTTTGTTATAAAAAACTTCAAATAACTTGTTACATCATGGCATTGTTTTAGTTCTGCAGAGCTTTCTGTCAGAGGATCTTGGATCTTTTTAGTAACGCTTTAAGTATTAGGGCAAAAGAAATTACGGGGAAGAATTCAGGCAGGTGGGTTTAAAAAGAACCTTTTTTTTTGTGTTGTGGAAACGGGCTTCCATACTTCATCCACATTATACATAGAAGTAAAACAATCCTGTTGTAGTGTGAACTGAGAAAGCAGAGATATTCAGAACTGATGCATGATGTATAAAATATGATCTTTAAAACAATCAGTTTTACAGCCGTAAACTGCAACAAAATTAAAAGGAATTTAACAGAACTTCATGTTGATAATTTTGTTAGGGGAAACATAACCACTTCTTCCTTCTGCTTATGCGAATGCAACTGTGAAGGAGCTTTCTGGCATGGGAAAGTACGTTTGATGGCAGAATGGTTCGGTAGTCTTAAGATTTTATCTTTTTACCCAGCACAGATTCAAGTCAAACATTCAGGCTAGTCACAGACCCAAAAACATGTTTTACAGAAGGATATTGTGTTTTTTTCTTTGCCAGTCGATGTGAGTTACCAGAAATCTCTAGTTCTGTCTCACTTGTCTCCCCTGTCCTTTTGCTTTTCTTTCAACACTAAGTGTAGTTTATTTTCATGTAAAAAGATGCAATTAGACACTCATGTACTTTGACCTTGTAGTTCAGCTTTTATCTTTTTAGATTGTTTTCTTGCCTCTTTTGTCTACCGCTTACACCATTCCCATGTTTGGTCCTGTGTCTGTTTTCCTCTTGAGGCAGAGTCCAGGCAGTTTGACTTCAGTCCCATTGAACCTTAACCCTTTAACACCAAATGTATCATGTTTGATATATTCGTTTCTGAGACCTCTGCCACCACCTGCTTTAACAATACTATCCTCAAAACCCTGTTAAATACAATCTGCCCCATTGGAGTTATCTATGCTCTTCAGTCAATAGCAGGCTTTAGGCAGGTTTTTCCAATATGGCTGCCTTCATGAATTGACTTGCTAGATTTTGCAGGAACATCTTTGCAGATTGTGAAAAGGTTGTGGTAAAAATATATTTTATGTTTATGTTTATGATTTTTAAATGAATTTGTACTTTTTTTTAAGCAACTAATAATTATAAAAAATTTTAAAGAATGTTATAGTAAAATCGTGTTGAAAATATGTGTTTCAAATATGATACAGCAGGTATATAAGGTAATTTTGCTTAGTCATCATGTATTGCATTTCATAATGTAATCTGCATTATTCCTGCCACAATGTCAAATACAAAATACAATACAAATAAATAATTTTTTTTATTTTATTTAACTAATTAAAAATAAAATGATCATCTTAGAATCATTTTTAACTGATTCCATACTAGTGGAAATGAAATATTTGTGATTTTTTTTGTACATTCAAAATGTTGTAGCTTGCAGATATTTGTCTGTTCAGTAAAACAAATAAATAATTATAATAATCCATATGTTACATTTCCCATTTCAGAGAAGACATTCAGAATACACAAACATGATTTTTCTGTATGTATTTTCAGATGGGAAATAAATATAATGTTGAAATGTCATCGTCATGCTTATGGATGGCAATTCAAGTGACCTACAGCAGTTACGGGAAAATAAGAATGATGATGAGTTGGAGTGGACGTCCCAAATACAATAATCAGTCCTTGTTTTTGTTATAAAATGTACAGTACATGCACATTGGTAAGATCAGTAAATTGCTGTAAATGCCACAATAAAATCACATTTGTAAATGGTAATAAGTTGTTTTGATTTTGTCTTAAGACCCCATAAACACTTTTCCAAAAATATAATTTTCTGTTAATTATTTTATATGTCAGGCTTAACAGGGTTAAACATCTTTAATAATATTTGTGATGCTGTTGGTTCATCAAGCTGCTTTGGAGAAGATCTTATAGTGTTAACCTTTAACATACCAGTCAGATATGCAGACATCTCTCTCATCTGATTTCTTAATGTTACAAAACATTCCTTCCTTTAAATAGGCTGAATGACTAATTGCTGAACTGAAATTATTGCTTATTTGACACAAATATTCTGAAATGACCTGGACAGATTTGTTGGTTCCCTTGGAAAAAACATTATTCTGATTATAATGATATTTCAGACTTTTTTCGTTTTATTTCATGATCTTCCTACACATCAGAATTGTACCTTGCGAGGGAAATAAACTTTAAACAAGATCAATAAAAACAGCTTAAAATGTTTTTTTCCTTCTCCAAAAACAGAACCAAAGCAGTGAGTGAAGATCCACCTGAACCCACATTCTCACACCCAAAGATAAACATGGAACCTTCCCAAGTAGTCCAACATGAGCCGAACTGAACATTCTGCTGAACCTCCAGCTCCACAACAGCACGGTGACCAAAACAAACTTCATAAGATCAAAAAGAGAAGATCTCAGCTCACTATCAGCTACAGATGCAGTGAATGAAACACACACACTTCCACTGTATATGGGAACCAGGATATGACACGGTGCTTACACAACTTTACACCCTTATATATATATA
>MU565024.1:7753028-7790282 GCA_024362625.1 Silurus asotus | reverse complement strand
ATCACTGTTGTGATTGGTCTGTCAGCCGACAGACGTGGTGTGATTGATGCTTCCAGGATTGGTCACGCCCGAGGCGATTCCCATAGTGAGATACCGAGCGAATGTTTGAAAGAGAACACAGATTGTAAATGATATTGAGATTGTGTAATACATGTGAATGTGTTTCTGTTTATATAAATGGTTTATTATAGGATTTATATGCTTGAAACTATGTACAGCCATTTAGTGAGAACTCTGTGTAGTAAACATGCTTTATTAAAAAGCATTTAATCAATTACTTAATATTTCTCAGATATTTCACACACACACACACACACACACACACAGACAGACAGACAGAAACACTGAGTGTGTAGAAGAGTTTAGAGCTCAGAGCAGTGCAGTTTGTCTGTTTCTCATAGAGATACTGATTATTACATTTATACACAGACAGCTAAAGGAGGGGATGAGAAAAATATCAAGGAAGATTTCAGCAGCGACTCTTCTGTTCCTTCTTCTTGTGCTGGATGGAGTTTTTTCTTACAGTAAGTCTCTTTTTTTTACACATTTATATTTGTATTGTCACACACATGAATTCGTAGTGAACAAAAGTGTAAAGTAGCCGAATAATACGGTGGCCGAGAAGTGCAAAACACATTTACAAATCCGAAACCAAAATAAGAAATGCAAAAACAAAACAACAAATGCAAAAAAAAAAATTTACAAGTTCAACAACAAAACTACAAATTCGAAAACACATTAACAAATCCGAAAACACAATGACAATTCAGACAAAATCGAATAGTTAGGTATAGTTTGTAAATGGAAACTTACACATAATTGGACGAAACACCTGTCATTCAAACTATACAGGAAGTATGAAATCTTATAACTTTGTTTCTTGTACATGTGTAAAATTCTCCGTTTACTTTCAACTATTTTTTTATTATTTCGATCAGTACACATTTAAATATAAAAAATAACAGAAGTGAACATTGGCAAGCAAGGAGAATCTGGAATTAATTTAAAGCTACTTTGATGAAGGACATTCATATGCAGTGATGTTGGAGAAGCTGCAGTATATCATGACATTAAGATTAGTTTGTACACTTTTACACAGATGTTCCAACTTTCTCCTGGTGCAGCCTTTTCAAGATATACAGGTGAATGACACGTGTCTCGTCCAATAATCTGTAAGTTTCCATTCACAAACTATACCTACCTTTTCCGTTTTGTCTGACTTGTCGTTGTGTTTTAATATGTTTTTGAATTTGTTAATTTGTTTTTACATTTGTTATTTTGGTTTTGCATTTGTTATTTTGTTTTCGGATTTGTAATGTTTTCTAATTTGTTAATTTGTTTTCAGATTTGTTATTTTGTTTTTGAAATTGTTGTTTTGTTTTTGCATTTGTTATTTTGTTTTCGGATTTGTTAATTTGTTTTGCACTTCTCGGCCACCGTAGAATAATGATCTCGAGATGAATGAAACCAGACACGAGTATATTGTCAGAACTTCTTCTGTTTATGTGTGACTGGTTATAGACTCCACAAAGACAGTGAGCTGAAACCTGAAAACCGAGTATTATTAGGTTTTTACGCGGTGCAGCCGATTCGTTGTGTACGGACTGTTTATAGAGAATGTTTGGGATAAACTGCAGTATTCATCTCTACTCGTATGACTGTGTGTGTCAGGGGGTTATTATGGGATTTACAATGATGGTGAAACTCGGGCTAAGGAGAAAATAATTTCTCAAATAACACTGTACTCTTCTGACTGGTTAGATTATATTGTTGATTAATTTTCTACACCAGAAATTACACAATAAAGACAATTTCTTCTAAATTTCAGAGAGCAGCGGCTACTGAAGCCCCCTAATTAGTTTCTTTGACAGTCGATGTGAGTTGCCAGAAATCTCTAGTTTTGTCTCAATACTTTTTTGAAGCAACTTATAATTATTTAATATTTTTTTAAAGAATGTTATAGTAAAATCGTGTTGAAAATATGTGTTTCAAATATGATACAGCAGCTTAGTCATCATGTATTGCATTTCATGATGTAATCTGCATTATTCCTGCCACAATGTCAAATACAAAATACAATACAAATAAATAATACATTTTATTTTAATAAACTAATTAAAAATTAGATAATCATCTTGGAATCATTTTTAACTGATTCCATACCAGTGGAAATCAAATGTTATTTTTGTACATCCAATCTAATGTTGTAGCTTGCAGATATTTGTCTGTTCAGTAAAACAAATAAATAGTTAAAATAATGTATATGTTATATTTACCATTTCAAAGAAGACATACACAATACACAAACATTATTTTTCTGTATGTATTTTCAGATGTTAAAGAAATATAATGTTGAAATGTCATCGTCATGCTTATGGATGGCGATTCAAGTGACCTACAGCAGTTACAGGAAAATAAGAATGATGATGAGTTGGAGTGGACGTCCCAAATACAATAATGAGTCCTTGTTTTTGTTATAAAATGTACAGTACATGCACATGGGTAAGATCAGTAAATTGTCGTAAGTGCCCAATGTATCAAATGTGATAAAATCACATTTGTAAATGGTGATCAATTGTTTTGATTTTGCTTACAGACCACATAAACACTTTTCCAAAATGGAATTTTCTGTTAATTATTTTATATGTCAGGCTTAACAGGGTTAAAGATCTTTAATAATATTTGTGATGCTGTTGGTTCATCAAGCTGCTTTGGAGAAGATCTTATAGCCTTAACCTTTAACATACCAGTTAGATATGCAGACATCTCTCTCATCTGACTAATTGCAACCAAGATTGTGTAAAAAGAGAGAAATTATTGCATATTAAACAAAATATTCTAAAATGAACTGGACAGATTTGTTGGTTCCCTTCGAAAAAAAAACATTATTTTAATTATAATGATATTTCAGACTTTTTTTCGTTTTATTTCAAGATCTTCATACACATAAGAATCGTACCTTGCGAGGTAATAACATTTTGAACAAGATAATTTAAAGAAGATTAAAATGTTATTTTTCTCCTCCAAAACAGAACCAAAGCAGTGAGTGAAGATTCCCCTGGATCCACATTCTCACACCCAATGATAAAGATGGATACTACTCCAGCTCCACAACAGCACAGTGAGCAAAAGGAACCTCACAAGTTCAAAATATATTATATTTATATTGTCAAGCACATGGATTCAAAGTGAATGGAAGTGACTGAAGTGACTGGAAATACTGACTTCTAATATATATGTGCACATATTGTATATTATCAGCAGATTTTGATTCCAACCTGAGTACTGATTGTGTTACAAGTTCAGTTTTTATGATTTTCAAGAGCATATTTGTTTTTATAACCTTATGAAATAAAAAAAATAATAAATAATAATTAATTATGTTTAATTAAATAAAATAAAATAAAAGTTATTTTACTTATCCAAAAGTTATTTTTGTATTCTCAGACCACTGCAACGTGTAGAAGACTTTAACATTCACACAATCTCACACCAGTGCTAATACACAGAAAACCAGCCAGCAGTAAGGGTTCAAGACTAATGCATCTAAATAAAAATATTTCCAAATATCTGAACAAATCTGTCAAATCTTCGAACAGTGTTTTAGTGCCACGTTAAAAAAAAAAAATCTAATAATATGATTATAAAGACGCAGCAGTACGAGAATAAATCCTAAAAGAAAGTGTGGAGAAACTTATTGGGTTCATGTCAAGAACATTAATGCCTGCTGACTTTTATTTATTCACAGTTGGACAAAGAAATGTTAGCTGTGATTTTTGGCATACAAAGGATGGTTGTGTGACTTGAGGTGCTAGAGTCATCATAACTTTACGAGGTCAATCTGCATTATTAAAACAGTTACATCAGACTCATTCCAGCATGTCCAGAAAGAAGGGACAGGCCTGGTCATACATGTAGTGGCCAGAAATGGCTCAAGATGTGGAGAGAGTGTTGATTGAATAGGAGATAAAGTATGTCAAAGCTCTAAAAAGGCACCTGTTTGAGCTCCTTTGCACCCCTGGGAGTGGCCTAGCTCAGCCTGGGAAAGTCTTCATTTAGACTATGCAGGACCTTTGTTAGGAAGAATGTTTCTAATTCTGGGTTGATACTCATTAAAAGTGGATGGAAGTTTATCCTGGCAAACATAAAACATTTTAAGTAGGAGATTCTGTGCACGTGAGGAACTACAGCAGTGAACCTAAATAAATTCCTGCTGTATTTTGATCTGGAATGGTGACACGTTTTAAAAACGATGTTGATTTTTTTATATAGTTTTGCTGGTGTTTTGGTATGTACTTTTGATTTTGTGCTAATAGTTAAAGTAAGTGGGGAAAAAGGTCAATATTTGACACCAATGTGAGAATGAATGACAATATGTTGTTAGTTAGAAGGAAAAGTTGAGGATGTACTATCCTGAAGCAACCATTAGATATCCTTGGAGTCGACCACTGGTCACTATTTCAGACTGTACAAAAGAGGAGGTTTCTGTCTAATATGGATGGTTACCTCTGCGTGTTTGTAGTATCTCTCATCCTAAAGGGCACAATTGCTCAAATATGTAAATGAATATTTTATATTTGTTTATATTCGTACAGTTCAATTATTTGTTTCTCCACATCACAACAACATACTGTTCACTGAGAGAGTTCAATATAATGTGCAGTCTCATCATTCAATGAACAGTGGCTGTTTTCGTACCAAACTTTTCCAAGTATGTATCACTGCAGCTCAGAGACCTCCAAGTGGAAGAGACTTACGCCGCAAGTAGGTTGGACTTTACAAAGGGGTGAAATGCAGAAATACACAAGCGCTGTGAATGAGCAGATTAAATGTTGTCACTGTGAATGTCAAACGCGGTTTTAAACAGCCATTTTATTGCTTAATATTAAAAAAAATTCCATACATGTCAGGATCTTCCAGGCACACGGTGCACACTTCCGGTTCAGTGGCCATCTTGCCGATTTTTAAGGACACAAGACTTTAGCTCAAGGCCCGATTCCATCACCGGCTTCCAAAGTCCCTGAGGATTATTCTTGCCACCCTGCTCGCGCTCGTGTTCCTGTTCCTCCTCCTTTTCCCGTTGCTGTTCCTGACCCTTGTTCTGCTATGTTTTGGTTTTGACCTCTGGACTGTTGGTTCGTGTTTCTGCCCTGTCTTCATTGTTCTGTTTTCTGGCTCTTTTGAACAGTTTTTTTATTTGGTGTTTGTCTTCCCTGCATCGTCCTGTTTGCCTGTGTTTTTGACCCTGGACTGTTTATTGGACTTTGTTTTTTTCCTTGCACCATTGCTCAATGTGTTTCTTTATTAAAGCCTGTATTTTCCTTACTTCCTGTAACATCCTGCATTTGGATTCTTACTCACCTAGTCATCCGCATGTTTCCTGATAGAATAATCTGGCTGTGCATTGTGTTCCTTCGAGATTCCTGACAGAGCTCCCGAGAGTTCTCGAGCGTAATGAACTACAAATACTTAGTTTCTGTACTTAAGTAGTCTTTTCTGTTTGTTTTTTTTCTTACTTCTTACTTTCACTCATTAATTTTTACACAAATATCTGTACTTTCTATTTCTTAAATTTTCACCCAGGCTCAAAACTAATATTTTTCATTTATTTATTGACATTATCAATTTTTTCCTATTTCCTGTCATTGTGTGGCTTTTTCAATCTACCACTGGTGCATAATTTCCTGGCTTTAATACACCACATACATAGCTAACAACAAGAAAGACCGAAGGCAACAGGGAGTCTGGGGGTAAAGTGGATGAGACACAGTGAGTCAGCGATGTTATCATGACTGAGAACAGAGACATTCCTGATCACCCGATCATCATCACATTCCTCTGCTTGTGTTCTATATGGTGGATGTTCAGCCTGGATACATTTATAAGGTAACTACATTTGAAATTCTTTTGTATTAATACACTGCCCGTCCAAAAAAAATCACGCCTTCACCTTTGATTACGGCATGCATTCGCCATGGCATCGTTTTGTTAAACTTCTGCAATGTCTCAACATTTATTCCTGTCCAGAGTTGCGGTAATTTTTTTTACCAAGGAGAGTCGGAACACTGGCCAAAGTCTTCTCCAGCACATTTCAAAGATTCTCCATGGGGTCAAGGTCTGGATTCTGTAGTGGCCAATCCATGAGTGAAATTAATGTCTCCTGCTCCCTGACCCACTCTTTCACATTTTCAGCCCAATTAATTCTGAGTCCAATCTCTATGCTTCCTAGCAAATTAATGCATTTTTTTTTCCAGAATAGCCTTACTGATAAGTGTTTTTTTTTTTAAGGCTACACAGCTGTTTAGTTCCAATCCCTTCGCATTTTGCACTCTTACGTTCACTATTAAACATAGTTGTAAGTTCTACAGTTGTTGGGTTTTTTTTTTTTATGATTTCTTCCTCGAGGATGACGGTTCCCCACTATTCTTCCAGTTCTTAAAAATGCGATGGACAGTTCTTAACCCAATTTAAATAGTTTTAGATATCACCCGGTTGTAATTTACCGGTGTCTGAGTGAATTCTAAATTCTTTAGAATGATATAATGTGATCAACCTTTTTGACATCACCACTAGCAAAAAAACTTATTTTAATTACACAATAAAACAATGAAACTATTTAAATCTTACCTGATTATCATGATTGTCTTTAGTTTTACACAAACTGCATCGATTTTACACAAGTCTCCATGCTCTGCTTTTTAAAAAAACATGCCTACCCAAAACAACAACAGTTGATAGGGAACTTAACAAACTTGAAAAATATTTTTAAAGGAGTGTTTGTTCTATAAAAAGTAGCACAGGGATTCCCAAGCAAATTTTGTAAAAAAAAACAAAAAACAAAAACCAAACAAAAAAAAACAATATAAAAAACAAAGCAGTTCAGGCTTTTTACAGATATAAAGTGTTTAGATAGAAAATAGTGTGTACTGGTTACAGCAAGGGGAACACCATAGAAGCATGTAAATGTCGAAACGTACCCACATTAATCACAAGCACATCTGTGGAAATTACCAGAGTTTCAACTCAATATCAAAACATCTCCAGTTCAAGTTCATTAAATTCAAGTGTTGCACTGTGTTTAAGGCATTGCAAAATTTACAATAAAGAAATACAGAAATTTAAAAAAATTCAATCTAAAAAACTCCTCTCTAACCGAGTTCAGATATTTCAGATACTTTTTTGAATTTAAAGTACTTTCCATTTTCATACTCTGAGAAAGAGTATAATAAATTTCCCATCACCTGAGTCATGCCTGTTTTATTAAAAGTAATCCACACAATAAACCCAAGTAACCATAAACACACTGATTAATGTGTGCAAGGCCGTGAACAGGGGGGCGGCCCGGTGGTTAGAGCTACTGTCCCTCAGCCCTCAGAGGCTGAAGTTCTCCATGTTTCTCATGTGTTTTCTCACAATCAGCATCACTCACAATCTGTGGACGTGACAGAAGGTTGTTGGATAAACAGCAATACAATCCACATTGCAGTCAGTGGTTGATCCGCTAAATTTGTAATTTGGTCATTTGCTTTTGTATTTCTGTGAGTAATGATTTGCTATCGGTCCTTTTTTTTGTCCAAAAATCTTTATTGCAAAATTGCACTTTTACATTTTTTAACAATACCATCCCACCCAACCGAATAATCCCAAACCAGATCAAAGGGACATATGAAGAAGGGTTCATTATTATAATAATAATAGACAATTTATAAAAATAAATAAATTAAATGATAATTAAAAATAAATGAAAAAAATAGAATTATACCTTCCCTCAATGTACGTATGTACATCATTAATGTAGGTAATAAATTGTTGCCATTAAAAAAAAAAAAACTCCTGCCTTTGATACTAAATTAGATTTTTTCAAGTTTTAAGAAGAAAATTAAATCTTTAAGCGATATTGATTTAGAAGGAGGTTGTGGGGTGGACAATATAACAATATTCTATGCTGAGCACACAAATACGCAAATGCAACAACACTACCTTGATTATGGGTTAGAGTTTGACACTGAGATGAAACACTAAAAATGGCAATTGAAGGGCAGATATGTAATTAGAAATTCAAAGACAATTTTAAAGAAGAAGTTCCAAAACGTCTGCAGTTTGGGACAGAGTGCAAACATATGACTGAGGTCACAGGGTGAAAGTCTACAGTTGCTCTTGGACAATATAACAATATTCTATGCTGAGCACACAAATACGCAAATGCAACAACACTACCTTGATTATGGGTTAGAGTTTGACACTGAGATGAAACACTAAAAATGGCAATTGAAGGGCAGATATGTAATTAGAAATTCAAAGACAATTTTAAAGAAGAAGTTCCAAAACATCTGCAGTTTGGGACAGAGTGCAAACATATGGTCACAGGGTGAAAGTCTACAATTGCTCTTTAGTGTTTTGCATTGTTTTTATGATCACACTCGTGATATCACCCAGATGAGGATGTTAATGGAGTTTTTTTCTTGCTACAGTCACCCCAGGCTTACTAATCGGGGATAAATGCAAACATGAGTTTTCTTATCACTGCTATGCAGATGACACTCAACTAATCTTTTCTTTCCCTCCATCAGATACCACAGCTTCCGCTCAGATATCGGCATGCTTGACAGACATATCTTTATGGATAATGGACTAAAACTCAACCCCAGCAAAACAAAACTGCTGGTCATCCCAGGTGATTCATCTCAGGACAAGATCTCCAAATAACACTTCATGACTCTCTGCTCTCCCCTTCAGCCACTGCTCGTAACCTTGGGGTAACTATGGACAATGAACTGTCCTTCTTCCCACATGTCGCAAATGTTGCTAGTTCTTGTCGATTTCTTCTCTCTAACATCCGAAGGATTCAACCATTTCTGTCCATACAGGCTGCCCAGGTGCTTGTTCAGTCTCTTGTCATTTCAAGACTGGACTACTGCAACTCTCTGCTGGCAGGTCTTCCCCTGAACGCTATTCGTCCAGTGCAAATGATCCAAAACGCAGCTGCACGACTTGTGTTCAATCAGCCCAAGTTCTCCCACACCACCCCACTGCTGCGCTCCCTTCACTGGCTTTCAGTAGCTGCACGTATCAGATTCAAAACACTGATGCTTGCCTACAAGGCCAAAAATGGACCAGCACCATCTTACCTCAGTGACCTCATCACATCTCGCACTGCACCACGCTGTCTGAGATCCTCCAGCACTGCTCGACTGGTACCTCCTTCTCTCAGAATGAGAGGTAAGTACACTTCAAGGCTCTTCTCTGTTCTGGCACCGAGGTGGTGGAATGAACTTCCCCTAGATGTCCGTACAGCAGAGTCCCTGATTATCTTCAAGCAACGACAGAAGACCTACCTCTTTCTGAAATACTTAAATTAGCACTTCCAAGCTTGTAGAATTCAAGGGTTATATTTATAATAAGTTTGTAATCTTGCGTACCAGAGTGGATTTATTCATTACTAGAGACTCAAAGCACTTTTGTACGTCGCTCTGGATAAGGGCGTCTGCTAAATGCCGCAAATGTAAATGTAAATGTAAATGCAGATAATTGTCTATTGTCTGTTGTAAAAAGTGCTATTGAAATAAATTCAACTGAGAGAGTCGTTCATGATGCGCATGTGCAACAGCCTTCGCCTGTAACCTTACAGGAGCAATAAACTGTGTACAGGAAGTGAGGGATGAGGGGGCTCGTACCACTTATTTACTGTTTAATCTGATACCAAGTACCTTCAATACCAGTATCATCAATACAGATTTCGACACCAATACTGGTATTTCTGAAGGCGTATTATTATTAATATTACTATGTTGAAAAGACTGGACTTCCTTTTTGCTACATTTATTTAAAAATATATTCATAAATGAAATAATGGATTATTATTCAAACAAACGACTTTCCTTTTTCTTTTTGTGAGGAAAATGGGAATGTTCACATTGAGCCTGTTTCTTCTTAAAGTGATCGGTTTTCTTGCTTTTGAAAAATATTCTCTCAAAAGGTACATATTATGGAGTGATCCCAAGATGTAAGACAGAGTGACAGAATGCTGACTTGTTTCTACAGCCAATAAAGAAATAGTTCCTATTTGCATTAAATACATATTAAACTCACTTCTTTAAAAAAAAAAGGTATGATTCCATATTTAAATGTCAGAATCGATCCTCTTGATACACTGCTATCGATCAGAAGTATTAAAACTTTAAGATCGCACTTCCCTTACAGAAATGGAAGGATTTTACAAGTGCCTGTGTAAAAAAATGTAACTGTAATGTTTAGCACAAAAATAATCCTTTAAATTACATGATGTAACAATTAAACAGTATAAATCTTACCAGATCATCATAATGAAGGGGGATCAGCGTTATTTTTGTCTGTGTGACTGTTCATAAACGTGACAGGAATGTAACTTCCTGTTTCACTGAAACCAGTTTATGCGCATGCTCTGTTCATAAAAAAAAAAAAAAAAAATTTAAAAACACGCCCAAACAAAACATAACAACAGTTGCTAGGAAATCCCCGGAGCTTCAATAATATTTGAAAGGAGTGTTTGTTCTATAAAAAGCAGCAGAGAGATTCCATAACAACCCAAAAAAAGATTTGCTTTCGTGAATAACATCATTCACTTGTTAGATACACAATAAGGTTGTTTATATAAAACAGTATGTACTGGTTACAGCAAGGGGAAGACTATAGTACGGTGGAAATCAAACCAAGATGACCAAAATGACCAGAACAGTCATAACTTACCAACATTAATCACAATTTAATTTAATTTGAATTTGATTTAAGTGGTTGTTCTTTATATCTTTATAATTCTTGAGTAGCACAGGAACTTCATGAATCTTTAGTAAAAGGTACAGAACCACTGGTACCTCAGGAGCATGTTAACCTTTAGGGGGGATAGAGAGAGAGAGAGAGAGAGAGAGAGAGAGAGAGAGAGAGAGAGAGAGAGAGAGAGAGAGATATCTGTTTATATGGGGTTTGTCCCCCACTCTCCCATATAAACAGATCCCTCCAGATCTGCTCCTTTAGCTAAGAAAAACCTACTGTGTAAGTGAAAGCTCTGCTCCATACTGTAGTCTTTATTATTTAAGGCAACAAACAAATAGCCTGCACCTTTTGATCACAGTGGTGTATCATATCATATAAAATGGAAAAGATTTGACAGAGTTAATAATAAATCACTAATAAATCAATTCGGTCTCCTGCAGACTGTAAAGTACACAGTGTGTTACTGATAAAAGATTTTTATGCCTCGAATTTGATCAGTATAAACAATGACATTAGATGTGTTTACTGGTTACTGCAAAGTGGAGACAAAGTGGAGTCTAATCTAAATGAACAAATTTTTCTGCATCATATAATGCAGTTAAAAATTATATTTTCTATTTTAGCAATATTTCTTCAATGAAAGTAGGCTATGCTACTATTGTTATGATCCTCAAAGGAAATCCCACCGAGAAATTTTACTGCTGCACATGATGATATAGAAAGACCATTTAGAGATCCAATGTAATCAGGAAGCTTTATTTTTAGCCAAATGTGGTCTTAGTAAAATTACTTTACCAAAAGGAAGTTAACAAGCATGTACTTGGAGAATTAATGTAGAAAACCCCAGATAAAAACACCCTTGGGCTCCTCCAGTCTTTTTTCCTTCCTCATCCTCTTATCTCTTGTCACTGAAGACACGGATCATCACGAAGAATCAGGAAAGGTATTATTTATTAAACCAGTTCTTTAGCATGATGTTTCTTATTGCCGATGTATTACACATCTGACTCACTGGTTTTATGTACATTTTACATAAGTACAGACTAAACTTTTACTGTATTTCTCACAGCAGGATTCTCATAAACTACATGCCTCATACGTGTGTTTTTTTCTTCACTTTGTTACACTGGTCCTAATTTAATCCATTTTTATTTTTATTTATATGTGTATGTATGTAAGCTGAAAATGTAGCCACACCTACAAAACTCCATAAAAAGCCAAACTCACAAGAAAACAATAAAATGATGTCTAAATGACACAACATGAGGTTCACTCACCAAAAAAAATGCTTTTACAGACAACAACCACTGATTTACATTCATATTCATGGCATTTGGCAGACGCTTCTTATCCAGAGCGGCGTACAACTGAGCAGGGGAGGGTTAAGGGCCTTGTTTAAGGGCCCAGCAGGGCAGCTCAGTGGTGGTGGGATTTAAACCTGTGACCTTTTGATCCAAAAACTTATCCTTAACCACTAAGCTACCACCTCTATTTAAAGTGTATGTGTATTGAATAGAACGGCACCTGATTCATTTTCATAACACAAAGGCTAAAACAGAACGACTGCAGAGTAGTAGATGCTAATTTCATGTATTTATCATTTCTCAAGCTTGGAACATTTCAGACATTATTAATATTTCTAGGATAGCTTATTGAATTGACAGGTTATTAAATTTGTTGAATCAAAACCTGGATGTCTCGCCATTTTACAACCACACATTGCTTCTTATTTTTTATTAGGTGTGGTTTGACCTCTGCCTTACTTCTCTGAGATACTAATTCACAGCTACATACCAATTATACAATTCCAATTATATTAATACCTGTTCCACTTAAAGAGACTATTGTAGACAAGTATAGTTCCAGATACAATCAGGACATGTTGGAACATGTATCTCTAAAACGACCATGCTGGTATTTCCATTACATCCACTGACGTATTTCGCTTCTTCACTTCCTCATCATTCCAACAATCTTCTCAGCACAATCCACATTGCTGGACCACTGTGTTTTCTCCACACTTTAAAACTGTAATACACAATAACAAACTGTTTTGTCATATAAACTATGTAGCCAGATGTTGCCAGCGCACCCCTGACCATCACAACCATGTCTTGTTTTTTTTCCAAAACTGTTAAAACAAACAGGAAACGGGCAGCTGTAAAACATGTCTCTGTACACTGTAACATTCCCTTCCCTGGAACTAAAATTCCCGAACACTGATGCATCATAATGCTCCAATAGACAATTATTTAACTATTAACTATTTACACAAAACCTTTCTAATCTGTACTATATTATATAATAATAATCAGCTCATTTAGAATTTATTTTTTACTATTTATAGGCTTATTATTAATGAGTTTAATAAAATATTATAAATGTGTTATAGATTACCAGTATCAACTAAGAGAACTGATTAAAATGGGAAATATGCTTAATTACCAGAATTAAAGTGTGACAAACTTCTATGATGATTTACCTGCTTGCTAGCTGAGGCTTTGAATCCATGTTTTTATGCCTTTAGCAACCTCCCTTCCCTCTTTCTCTCTCTGTCTTCTTTAAGAACATGGATTAGTTCAGTCTTTTTCACACTTTTTATCACTTTTAGAAGACAGAGAAACAGGTCATTGGCATCAGAAATACAGAATACAGAATCAGAAATTTGGTGGATCAACCACTGACTGTAATGTGGGTTGTAATGCATCTACCTGTTTATGCATTTATGCCTTTAGCAACCTCCCTTCCCTCTTTCTCTCTCTGTCTTCTTTAAGAACATGGACTAGTTCAGTCTTTTTCACACTTTTTATCACTTTTAGAAGACCAAAAAAACAAGTCATTGGCATCAGAAATACAGAATACAGAATCAGAAATTTGGTGGATCAACCACTGACTGTAATGTGGGTTGTAATGCATCTACCTGTTTATGCAAACATCTCCACCTCCACTCTCCAGAGAGCAGGAACACAGATTGTATATGATATTGAGATTGTGTAATACATGTGAATATGTGTTTCTGTTTGTATAAATGGTTTATTATAAGATTTATATGCTTTGAACTATGTACAGCCATTTAGTGAGAACTCTGTGTAGTAAACATGCTTTATTAAAAGGCACTTAATCAATTACTTAATAATTAAAACATGTAAATTCAAATCAAATTGTATTTGTCACCTACACATTTATATAGAGTACAACATGAAATAGTAGTGAGATTTATAAAAGATTTATAAAAAATAAAAGTGAATCCAAAATTAGTTTACTTTGATTTCTTTCTCCTTTCTGAGTTTAGGGTGAATTCAGACACCTTTGGAAAGTTTTTATATTTCAGTTATTTTAATAAGTATAGATTAAGTATAGATTAACCCAATCACATGATTCATGTCCTTTTATTAAATTTAATTCACCCCATGAACCGGATGAACCCTAAACACATTAATTAATTATAACATTATTATAATCATATCGGACAAAAAGTGTAAATGATAAAACACATATAATAATGATTTAAATCTTTATACATTTATTGCTATTGAAGTTTTGTAGAGAGATATAAGATCTCTGCTGTCCTCTTTCTGTTTAAATGTGAGCAAACTCCCTGTATATCACATTGAGTAATGATATTTCTCAGGAAGAATTTCTACCGGATGTGTTGAGCAACCTGAGTTTTCTCCTCCATGATGAGCTCTTTCAATTTACCTGAAGTTTCTGTTCAAATGGTTTCCATGGAAAAAAGGTCGGGCTTGTTCGAGACGTTTCCGCCATACCCTTAAGGGCGCAGCCTACATATACAAGTAGGACACACCCACACACAGACACACACACACACACACACACACACAGAAACAGAAACACTGAGTGTGTAGAAGAGCTCAGAGCTCAGAGCAGTGCAGTTTGTCTGTTTCTCATAGAGATACTGATTATTACATTTATACACAGACAGCTAAAGGAGGGGATGAGAAAAATATCAAGGAGGATTTCAGCAGCGACTCTTCTGTTCCTTCTTCTTGTGCAGGATGGAGTTTTTTCTTACAGTAAGTCTCTTTTTTTTACACATTTATATTTGTATTGTCGGATCTCGAGGTGCAGTTTGTCTGTTTCTCATAGAGATACTGATTATTACATTTATACACAGACAGCTAAAGGAGGGGATGAGAAAAATATCAAGGAGGATTTCAGCAGCGACTCTTCTGTTCCTTCTTCTTGTGCTGGATGGAGTTTTTTCTTACAGTAAGTCTCTTTTTTTTTTTACACATTTATATTTGTATTGTCACACACATGGATTCGTAGTGAACAAAAGTGTAAAGTAGCGGAATAATGATCTCGAGATGAATGAAGACTCCCAAAGACAGTGAGCCGAAACCTGAAAACCGAGTCTTATTAGGTTTTTACGCGGTGCAGCCGATTCGTTGTGTACGGACTGTTTATGGAGAATGTGTTTATGGAGAATGTGTTTATGGAGATAAACTGCAGTATTCATCTCGACTCTGACGACTGTGTGTGTCAGGGGGTTATTATGGGATTTACAATGATAGTGAAACTTCGCTATTTTCGCTATCGATACTGTGTAAAAACCCCCGAAAGCTGCCGGGGGAAAATCATTCTCTAATAACACTGTACTCTTCTGACTGGTTAGATTAAATTATTGATTAATTTTCTACACCAGAAATGACACAATTAACAAAAGTACTACTGAATTTCCGAGACCAGCGGCTACTGAAGCCCGCCATTTAGTATGAATCACACTGTACACGTTTTCATGAGTCATATTGCACGTGATATGAACGTGATCATGCGTCATATGGGAGAACCCATAGTGACAGATTCAGTGACACTGGAGCTGTGACCCAAACAAAAAAGAATCAGAAATAGCTTTATTAACAAGTATGATTACACACATAAGGAATTTGACTTGGTGTCAGGAACTTCCAGTGCAGGAGAAGTACAGACATAATGTAACAGAATAGTAAACCAGACAGTTAAATAATGCAAATAGATACAGAGTAGAAATTATGTTAAATAAATGTACAGCTGTTTTTTTTATGTTCAAATAGACTTTTGAATTTTAGACATTTGGGTTCTATGTACAAATGTTTTAGTTATGATGGACAATGTGTAGTTTTAAATATTTTATTTGTTCATGCTGATTATAGCCTGTGGGGAAAAACAGTTTTTGTTCTGGTGGACGGAGCTCTGTAGCGCCAACCAGAAGGCAACAGTTTGGAGAGATAGTGGGCTCAGTGTGTAGGGTCTAAAGTGATTTTCTTAGCCCTTTTCTCCACTTTGGATGAGTAAAGATCTTGGAGATTGGGCAGTGGGGCACCAATAATCC
Source organism: Silurus asotus (assembly GCA_024362625.1). Classification (NCBI taxonomy): domain Eukaryota; kingdom Metazoa; phylum Chordata; class Actinopteri; order Siluriformes; family Siluridae; genus Silurus; species Silurus asotus. The sequence continues at coordinate 7,774,201 of MU565024.1, read as the reverse complement.
TCTCAGCAGTTCTGACCGTCTGCTGTAGCCTCATGAGGTCTAATTTGTTAGCTGAACCAAACCAGACAGTTATAGATCTTCACAGGACAGACTTAATACTAGCCGAGTAGAATTGTTTCAGCAGCTCCTGTAGCAGGTTGAATTTTCTCAGTTGGTGAAAGAAGTACAGCCTCTGCTGGGCCTTTTTGGCAATGGAGTCAATCTTATTGTCCCACTTCAGGTCCTGAGAGATGGTGGTACACAGAAACTTGTATGACTCCACTGTTGTTACAGTGCTGTTAATGATGGTGAGTGTGGGGAGTGCTGGGGGATTTCTTCTGAAGTCCACGTTCATCTCCACTGTTTTAAACGTGTTGAGCTCCAGGTTGTGGTGGTTGCACCAGACAACCAGGAGCTCAACCTCTTTTTAGAGGTGCAGTCATTTGTGTACAGTGAGAAGAGTAGTGGGGAAAGAATCCAACCCTGAGGAGCACCAGTGCTGATAGTAAGAGACCTGGATGTGAGTTTGCCCAGCCTCAGATTGGGGTGGGCACGGAAATCTGGGTCAGTTTGGCTGAGAGAAGGTCAGGAATGATGGTATTAAAGGCCAAACTTAAGTCTACAAACAAGATCCTTGTAGTTTATAATGCAATCCCATGTTGACTGCATCATCCTCAGACCTGTTTGCTCTGTGGGCAAGCTGAAGGGGATCCAGCAGAGGTCCAGTGATGTCCTTCAGGTAGGCCAGGACCAGTCTTTCAAATGACTTTATGATCACAGACATTAGAGCAACAGGTCTGTAATCATTAAAACCAGTGTTTTTTGGAGACTGTAATGATCGTGAAGTGTTTGAAGCAGTAGGGAACTCCAAACAGCTCAATTGATCTGTTAAAGATCTGAGTGAAGATGGGGGCCAGTTGGTCAGCACAGACTTTTAGGCAGGTGAAACACCGTCTGTCTTCTGAAGACTCGTTTTACATCCGCTACACATACCTTTTGCAGGTTGAATGGAGAGGGAGGCAGGAAGAGATGTTACAGGGGGGATAGGTGAATGTGTGAAGTGCAAATAAGAGGGGGTGGTGGGGGGTAGACTGGGCTTTTTAAACCGACAGGTGTTTTCACTGAGCTTTGTTACCATAGTTCTTTATGATATATTCTTTGATGCATGTCAATCATTTGTAGTGTATATTTCTTTAAACGTACATATTTGTTTATTCATGATATGTATGCTATTAAAATGGTTTGTGTGTGTGTGTTTTGTGTTGTATAAAAACAACCGTGTAAAATTTGTAAACACAAGCCTGTTTTCGGAAACAGAGCTCTCAATGTAACCGAACAGACCAATCATCTCATATCATCTCATGTAGGTTTACATATCACATATTTACATTGTGTTGATTGATCTGTTAAAGAACACAGTAAACACATATGTGTTGTAGACTTTTTACGTCAATATTATTTACAATATGTCACATTGAATAAGCATTATGACTTTCAGGTGATTACTCAGCAGATGTGTGTGTGTGTGTGTGTGTGTGTGTGTGTGTGTTTGTCATCGTTCATGTCATAAAATGTACACCAGAAGAAACACCCTTTCTCCAGTTAGATCACTGCTCAATGACTGATGAAGAACTTTTTCCCCTCTGTTTTTTTCTAGCTGAGTTTGAGATCTCCGTACCCACTGGTGTACAGATGGGTGTGTACGGCGAGTCAGTGGTTCTGCCCTGCACGTTCCCAGTGGGCAGCTCGTGGGATGCGGGCAGCAGTGTGATCACATGGCAGCGTCACCTAGAGGTGGTCCACAGCTTCTACTACAGCCAAGACCGGCCGCAGCACCAGAGCCCGAGATACACCAACCGCACCAGCCTGTTCCACCAGGAGCTGCAGAAGGGGAACGCATCGCTCAGGCTGGACCGTACCACTCTAGAGGATGCGGGAGAGTACACCTGCTCCATCAGCACTCAGCTGGGCAGTCAAAGGAAGAGCTTCAGGCTAAAAGTAGCAGGTAACAATGCAAACTTTAATATAAAGCAGCATAAGGGTTAACTAGTTAGTACCTTACTGGTTACCATGGTAAACTGTCACTAACCATTTTTTATCTTTGTCCTCCTTTAGCGTTTTACCCAGAGCCTCGACTGCACATCTTCATGCTGAATGATGGCCATGTGGAGGTGCTGATGACGACAGAGGGTGGGTACCCCTCCCCTGCGCTGCAGTGGCTGATGGGAAATGCCGGTGATGTCACAAACAGCACATACACACAGCTGAGACAGGACCAACAAACACAGCTGTACAGTGTAAACAGTAAACTTAACCTGACCGCCAGTGTCAACTCCTCCATCATATTCATCATGAAGAACCCAGCTCTGGGCCAGGAGATCAGGAGGAACATTGACCTCTTCTCAGGTGGGTTTCTTGAGTCCACCTGTCCCAGAGAATTTGTTAATGCGTACACCACAGTAATTCACCTTTATTACAAATGTTAAAAAATGAATATTATAAAAGTAGACAGAATTCTAAAATATTTTATTTTGTCCTACAGAAAACCCAGGATTTGATCAGAGCAATCAGAATGCAGTCATCAGCGGACTTATTGGACTTTTTGTTGCCGTTCTAATCATCATCATCATCATCATTTCAGTAATTATTCTTCTACACCAGAGAAGGAAAAATAAAAACTCCCAAAATAATTTAGAGACCAACACTGAATCTGCTACAAATTCTCAAAGAGGAACAGACAAAGCCGAGTGTGTTACAGAAACCCTGTTGAAGAAAGATTCCAGATGAGATTAGAATAATAAATAGTATTTATTTAATTTTTCATTTCATTACAAGCTGTAGTTAAAGATGAACTACACACTAAGGTCTTGTGCTGGTCCACTGGCTCCTCACATTTACTAATTTACCTGAGAGCATCTACAAAATAATCAGCGGTGGAATTTTCATAACCTCAAAATGACCTCCTGAACACTATCTGCTATCTGATACCTGCTTTTGTAGTTTCAGAAATATTTTTGGACATTGAACAATTTGGAAATTCATGTGTGAATGTATTAATGAAAAACCTTGAAGATGAATTCTCCAGCGTCATGATTACTGTTTCTGCCATGAACTGAATGTATGCTGCATTATGGGTTTACAGATGAAAGAATAACTGCCAAAATTGATATTTTATATTTACTATCAAATATATCTGTAAAGCTTTATTTATTTATTGTAGTATTTTTATTGTTTTGATTTTTAATCATACTTATAATTTATAACTAGAGTCAACCCATTAAAATCGTCTTGGGTTTTATACATTTTTCTCTCCTTTATAACACTTGAATAATTCTTGAGTTTCAAGTGGGAAACTGAGCAGCTACAAGAAGAAACAGGAATTTATAACAAACCTATAGAAGAAAATGTGTTGTAAAACAGGAAAAGCTTAAATCCACAGACACAAAAGTTCACACAGACGTTTGTTTGGGTTTCTGTAATAACTGCACTGATTTCTATTAATGTGATACAAGTGGAAGCCTCAATCATTCTGACAGTAACATTCTTATCATATATCTGTGAATGTTTGCACACCAAATTGGAGTAAAAAGCTGGTTTCTTCATTTCCATTTTGTTTCAATTAAATTAAATTGTTGAATTTTCTTGGTTCTATTGCTTCTTGCTGGATGAGAGGCCTGAATAAATGCACTTTAAGTTTTTAAATGTTTTTAGTCTCTTTTTATATTTTTATTAAATGTTTTATTATACATCAATGTTATACGATTCTTTCAGTTGTATAGAATATGAATATATGAAAACCATTTTTCCTCAAAATTTTCTTTTTTTTCTTTTTTACAATAGATTTATATTTCTTTCTGAACTGGTTCAGTTTGTTACCTAAAAACCTCAAAATCTGTAAAAATTTTAGTTTGGAGCAGTATTGATTTTAGTGATTTTAGTGAGTTACTGGGCAATATTATATTTATACTTTTCTAATTATTATATTATTATTCTAATATAAATATTGTGTACAGAATAAAAGCTTCCTAGGATATAAAACTTGTATAGAATTTTGAATATGACATTAAATGTAAAAAGTGTCTACACCAGTAGAGAGCTTTCAGATTCTGCACTTCAGCTTGTCTTGACCGTAATAACTGTAATTAATTCAGTGTCACCGGGGCAATACATATATACATTTTTCTGTCTTTTTTTGTATTATTATTATTTTTATAACGGAAACCCCGTTAACAGCTGTAACGTAGAACAATTTTGACCGCGAAAACCACCAATACCGTAAGTGCACTATTATACGCGCAACACAAAGATATGTACAGCTGGCTTTTTATTATTTTTTATCAATAAGCTTTGCCTTGCTCAATTGTGTTACTGCACTCTCTATTTCTTGATTTATTTATATATTCGTTTTTCTTTCTTTCTTTCTTTCTTTCTTTCTTTCTTTCTTTCTTTCTTTCTTTCTTTCTTTCTTTTTGAAGTCTGTCTGTTTTATTAGAAACTTTGGTAAATAATAGGTTGCGAATTCGTCCTGCGAGCAGAGGAGGGAAGTAACGGAGTACAAATACTTTGTTACTGTACTTAAGTAGATTTTTCTGGTATCAGTACTTTACTCCACTATTTATTACTTTTACTCATTACATTTTTACAAAAATATCTGTAGTTTTTACTTCTTACATTTTAAAAACAGACTCGTTACTTTAGTTTTAATTCACTGATTTGGTGAAATATACATTTTTTTATTTTCACTGCGCGCCGATTTCAGCCGAACAACAGATTTCCTGTTACTGCGCGTCTTTTTCAATCCGCTGGTGTATAAAGTCCTGACTCTCACTCTTAAAGAAGATAAGAATCAGCAGGCAGAAGGTTAAAAGTAAATTCTGCCCTACGTTCCTTTTCAAGAAAATGGTCTGTGACCCTGTCGTACCAACTAGGAGTCTTTTCAAGTGACTTGACCAGTGTCCTCTCAATGGCCAGCAGAGCTAGGCTGCTTAAACGCCTTGGCCCATTGTGTTTCGGGTGTAGGACTTGAGTCGCTTTAAACAGAAGAAGCTCCTTTCTACACCTGCATGTTCATTGCTCTTTTCATGTCTTTTATATGCCCTGTCAAAGTTAGACAGATCTCCAAACCCCACCTTTGACCAAACAACACATCCGTGAGATGGTTTCATCAAGAGGCATTGCCAGCAGTACATTTTATTTGTCACAGCACTTCCAGTCATCCAGCTAACTTTGTCATACCAGGAGAGCTGAAAAGACCTGTTATTTTCCCCTATCTTTTGCACTAAATCAATCTTAGCTGTTGATCTGCCCTGCTGTTTAAGTTTTTCCTCGTCAGGAACACTTTCAAATGGCTTCGCCAAAATCAGGTCGACAATATTAGCACCGTCTGCCATCGTGCGCAGTTTCACCCACGACGCTAGCCTAGCCTACTAACGGTATATGAATGAATGAAGGAAGGAAGGAATGAACGATCTAAAAAAAAAATATTAAACTCTGTAAAACTGAAACAAGGAATGTGGTGTATAATTGTGTGAAATGTATGATGAAAATCAAGCAATTTCGCCAAGCAAATATCAAAGAAATAGGTTGCAGCAGTTTTTATTTCGACTGAACTTGAGAAATCCGCGATGGGACTGAGCGCGAACAGCTTCAGTGATTCCTTATAGTACAGAATCGCTGTCAGTCAAAAGGAGATGCAGTCTTTCGACAGACCCTCCAATCATCACGCAGAAGCTCGGAGTCCGGGCCAACCCACTTCCCATTCACCCCCAGAGACGCTGAGCGTCCGTGGGCGGGACATAATCGCAGCGTTTATCCAATGAGCGTCTAGTTTCGAAGCGCTGAGAAAAAACGTTCAAAGCAGCCCCATTGAAGTCAATGGACGCTGAGCTTCAATAAAGAAATGCACTGTGACGCTGCGGGAATGTATGAGAAGGAAATCGAGTCAGCCGACCTGCTATATGTAACTGATTCTGAACGAACTCGTCTTTGAGATGAACGTTTTCTAACGCATTTTTAGTCAATAAAATGTTAATACAATAGTACATATTTGACCATTAATTTTGTGACATTATAAGGGAAGCCGAGCTTCACTTGCAGTCTTAAAGAAATCGCCTCTGAACACACACACACACACACACACACACACACACACACACACACACACACACACACATATATATATATAACCCAGCCATTAGGGAGGCACAATCCAGTGCACTCTTAGTGTTAGTGTCGGTCCCAAGCCCGGGTAAATGGGGAGGGTTGCGTTAGGAAGGGCATCCAGCGTAAAACATGTGCCAAATCAAATATGCGGATCACAAATGAGACTTTCATACCGGATCGGTCGAGGCCCGGATTAACAACGACCGCCACAGGTATCGTTAGCCGACAGGGTACCGGTGGAAATTGGGCTACTGTTGGCCGAAGGAGGAGAAGGAGTGGAGGAAAACGTCTACAGAGACGGCAGGGAAAGGAGAAGTGTAGGAGAGTGGAGGTTCGGGTTGGTACTTTAAATGTTGGTACTATGACGGGTAAAGGGAGAGAGGTAGCTGATATGATGGAGAGGAGAAAGGTAGATATGCTGTGTGTTCAGGAGACCAAGTGGAAAATGAGTAAGGCGGTAGATATGCTGTGTGTTCAGGAGACCAAGTGGAAAGGGAGTAAGTCCAGGAACATTGGAGGTGGATTTAAACTGTTTTATCATGGTGTGGATGGAAAGAAAAATGGTGTAGGGGTGATTCTGAAGGAAGAGTACAGTAAGAGTGTAGTGGAGGTGAAGAGAGTTTCTGATAGGGTGATGATCGTGAAGGTGGAAGTTGAAGGGATGATGATAAATGTCATCAGTGCCTATGCTCCACAAGTTGGCTGTGAGATGGAGGAGAAGGAAAGATTCTGGAGTGAATTAGATGAAGTGGTAGATGGTGTACCTAGGAAAGAACGATTGGTGATTGGGGCAGACTTTAATGGACATGCAGGTGAAGGGAACAGAGGTGATGAGGAGGTGATGGGTAGGTATGGTTTTAAGGAGAGGAATGTGGAAGGGCAGATTGTGGTAGATTTTGCTAAAAGGATGGAAATGGCAGTGGTGAACACGTATTTTAAGAAGAAGGAGGATCATCGGGTGACGTATAAGAGTGGAGGAAGGTGCACACAGGTGGACTATGTGCTATGCAGGAGATGCAACCTGAAGGAGATTGGAGACTGTAAGGTGTTGGCAGGGGACAGTGTAGCTAGACAGCATCGGATGGTGGTCTGTAGGATGGTTTTGGAAGTGAAGAAGAAGAGGATGAGAGTGAGGACTGAAAGAAGAATAAGATGGTGGAAACTGAAGAAGGAAGAGTGTAGTGTGAGGTTCAGGGAAGAGGTCAGACAGGGCCTCGGTGGTGGTGAAGAGATGCTGGATGATTGGGGAACTACTGGAGGAGTGATGAGGGAGGCAGCTAGAAAGGTACTTGGTGTGACATCTGGAAATAGAAAGCAAGACAAGGAGACGTGGTGGTGGAATGAGAAAGTGCAGGAGAGCATAAGGAGAAAGAGGTTGGCAAAACAGAAGTGGGATAGACAGAGTGATGAGAAAAGTGTTCAGGAGTACAAGGAGATGCGGCAGCAGGTGAAGAGGGATGTGGCGAAAGCCAAAGAAAAGGCATATGAGGAGCTGTATGAGAAATTGGACACTAAGGAAGGAGAAAAGGATTTATACCGATTGGCCAGGCAGAGGGACCGAGCTGGGAAGGATGTACTGCAAGTTAGAGCAGTAAAGGATGGAGAGGGAAATGTGTTGACTAGTGAGGAGAGTGTGTTAAGAAGATGGAGGGAGTATTTTGAGCAGCTGATGAATAAAGAAAATCAGAGAGAGAGAAGGTTGGATGATGTGGAGTTGGTGAAGCAGGATGTAGATAGGATTAGTAAGGAGGAAGTGAGAGCAGCGATTAAGAGGATGAAGAGTGGAAAGTAGTTTGGACCAGATGACATACATGGAGCATGGAGATGTTTAGGAGAGATGGCAGTGGAGTTTTTAACCAGATTGTTTAACAGGATTTTGGAAGGTGAGAAGATGCCTGAGGAATGGAGAAGGAGTGTGCTGGTACCGATCTTTAAGCATAAGGGTGATGTGCAGACCTGCAGTAACTACAGGGGAATTAAGTAACAGCCCTCTAAACAATGTCAGAGACATATTTGGAAAATTTGATTTTAAATATATGTTCTACACAAAAAACACATGCGTTTAATAATAAATGTTGGCTTTCAAACAAAAATTTCCCTTAGATTTTAATAGAGGTCATGGCACAGATAGTTGTTGGAATAGTTTTTCCGGCTTCCGGTCCGCTGTCATTAGGAAAGCAGCCTCTATATTTGAATCACTGACACCACATGCTGTTTGTTTTTACACTTGAGACTGCGTGCTGCACGAAGAGGGCTATATTATACTAATAATTCATGATTTATTCATTAAATAATTATAATAATTTATTAATATATTCATATTTATTTCCCCTAGCATATTTTCATGATTCAGTAGGTTTTTTGTAATAAAAGTCCAGTACTATTTAAATGGAGTCTTATATTTGTTTGGTTTTTATCCAGTTTATTTTAAAAATCGATTTATCGATTCAGAACAATCAGTTGAATAAACCTAGCTATCAGCAGAGGTGGGAAGTATTGAAATACAAAATACTTTGTTACTGTACTTAAGTAGATTTTTCTGGTATCAGTACTTTATTTCACAGTTAATTTTTCTGAGAACTTTTTACTTTCCCCTATTAAATCTTTTACACAAATGTCTGTAATTTGTTCTTTATACATTTTTAAACCAGGCTCATTACTTTATTTAGTCAGTACTTCAACTTTTACCAGAGTCTTTTTTTTTTCAATTCTTTCTACTGAAAAATCAACAATCACAGATACAAAAATGTAAACAGAAATTCTCCATTTTTCCTTTTTAAACAACAAAGAGCAAACACCCCCACACCACCACCCAAAACACAACCAAAAACATCCAGACAAAGACACACACACATGCGCATGCACACACACCCCACAGCCCCCTGTTAAAACAACTGAAGAAACAAAAGAAAGGTCATGCATACAGTCCAATTTTGACCGAATTAGATCAGGTAACACCCGTAGTCTCCAAAAATAAGACCCTTTATTTAATAACATTAATAACTTAATTTTTTACCCACCAACCATATGCACAAGTCAATGTTTTTATTTCAAGAGCAATAAATATAAAAAAATGTCATTATGATGGTAATAATTCCCTTTGAATAGGTTATATATATATATATATATATATATGTCAAAATTAAACAAAAAAATGCAGGAGAGAAATTATGAAGTAAAAGTGCATAGGGACTAAATGTATTTTGTGATTAAGCAATACATTTTTTTTTTAAATAATGGTTGACACACAATGACCAAGACTTAAGCAGTTAAATTAAAAACAACATTTCATTTGCAGTGTGTCGGGTATCCCATCCCACTTGTAGGTGGAAGGGACTACATTGGTACATACTTGCTTTCGACAGCTGAGAGCAGCAACTGACTAGTATTGTTTCATCTGAATCTCCAGTAGAACTTCATCTTCTGCCAGCACATTCTCACAGAGTATATGGGTCTACACCCCGAGGCGCCATCATGGAAATGCTGTGTTCATTTCATCCTGCTCTTGCAAGTGTCCTGCAACAGTGAGTGAGATTTTGTCTCTTTACACCCCTGTGATCGGGGTCAGGGTTTAACCATTTTACTACGGAACATCCTCAGCCTAATGAGTTACCAGAGAAAACAAAAACCTGTTTAAAACCAATAAGTCCATTTATTTTTAGAGTATGATTCATTCAAACACACACACACACACACACACACACACACATACACACACACACACACACACACACACACACACACACACTCTTCTAGTTTAAATGAGACAAGTCAATACTCATATTGCTGTATTTATAAAATTGGATGTGACTTCATGTTGTGCATATAAAATATAAAGGTGGAGATACATTTCAAAGAATAAATGAAGTTGTGAAGTTTCTCATTGTTTGGCTACTGTAGATTCTTTAACACCCCCAAAAATGGAACAATAAGTCTTTAAGTTTTTTCCTATGTATAAACCAGTGGCGGGCGGTCAGGGGCAGCAAAGCCTTCTCTACTGGTTTAGAAGCACTGACCTACATTTAGAATCTAAATCTGCCCGGGCCTTCAAAGTCTGAACTGCTGGCTTTTATATCTTAGGCTCTATAAGAAATAAATCTGTTTCTTTAACCAATCAGATTTCATATTTGCCTCACAAGGCCAGCTAGCCGGCCAAGAATAGCGTGAGCTTTTTTCCGTCCTCTGATTGGTTGGTCAGAGGGAAACTGTTACAGCCAAAATTGACTGGCAAAACACGTGTGTAGCTCAGCACACATCAATACATTTGAGTTAGACTTTTTTATGCCTATGAAGGAAGAGAAATTGATTTGGTCCAAAAATCCATTTTCACGAAAAGGCAAGACATCGTGAGGAGAGGTCAGCCAACCCTGAAGCTAGCTAGCTTGTCTCAGCCTGGAAAAGGGTTTTGTTCTCCACTTTCAGACCAGTAAATATGAGCAGTACCACTGGCTTACAGCCTCTGAGGAGCGATGCAAATTATGAGTCTGCATATCTGGTGAGTAGGTTTTATTTAATTTACATTTTTAATATTTTTATCATGTTATTAGACAAATAACTGCTCCAGATGATGTAGGAGCACAGTTGCAGTTGAAGTGTAGAGGACTGAAGTTGTCTTAACTGAGGTTTCTTGCTTTAGTAAAATGGTATTCGCCCTCCAACTGTGAAATGCCTTTCTCTTTCTGTAATGCCATGCATTGTTATATTATTGAAGTTTTCAATAATTGCAACGTGATGGTGGTATTAAGAGGTGGATTAAGTCGGGTAAGTCCCCACCAAATGGCCCAGGTACCAAATGCATGGCCCGCCACTGGTATAAACACCTACATGTAATCTCCTACTCCCTATTTGCTGAGATTAAAACGTTATAAAATTTATTAAACAAGAAAAATAAGTGGTTATTGGGTGTGGGCATGTGTGTGATAGAAAATACCTGTACAGAATTACTAATCCTAAACAGCCACATAAGAAATCTATATTTACGATTTCAAGGAGAATTAGAAGAGTGTGCGTGTCTTTGTTTGTGTTCTAGATATTGGAGTTTGTGTCAGCCTTATTTGTAGGCTGCACCGGTTGGTGAGAGTTAATGATGATTGATAATGATGGTTAATCAGTTTTGATGTTTTTATCTGCTGAACATTTTGTACTTTTTTAGTCTCTGGGGCAGTTTAGATGAAAAACCAATTCCAGTTGTCTAACTTTATCTTAAAAACAATGGTCTTTATTGTATTTCCCTCTGTGTTTGTCTCTGTAGCTGACTTTGAAATCTCTGTACCCACTGGTGTACAGATGGGTGTGTACGGCGAGTCAGTGGTTCTGCCCTGCACATTCCCAGTGGGCAGCTCGTGGGATGCAGGCAGCAGTGTGATCACATGGCAGCGTCACCTAGAGGTGGTTCATAGTTTCTTCTACAACCAAGACCGGCCGCAGTACCAGAGCCCGAGATACGCCAACCGCACCAGCCTGTTCCACCAGGAGCTGCAGAAGGGGAATGCATCGCTCAGGCTGGACCGTACCACTCTAGAGGATGCGGGGGAGAACACCTGCTCCACCAGCACTCAGCTGGGCAACCAGAAAAAGCGCTTTAGGCTCAAAGTAGCAGGTAATAATGCAAACTTTTGATGGAGCATTACTAGTTACCATGGTAACAGGCCAGTCAGTGCTCTTCTTATCTGCTACTCTCTCAGCATTTTACCCGGAGCCCCAACTGCACATCTCCATGCTGAACGATGGCCATGTGGAGGTGCTGGTGACGTCAGAGGGTGGATACCCCTCCCCTGCGCTGCAATGGCTGATGGGAAATACCAGCGATGTCACCAACAGCACATACACACAACTAAGGCAGGACCAGTACACACACCTGTACAGCGTAAACAGTAAACTTAACCTGAAATTTAGTGCCAACTACTCCATCATATTCATCATGAAGAACCTAGATCTGGGCCAGGAGATCAGGAGGAACATCAACCTCTCCTTAGGTGGGTTTGGGTTTAAAGTGGTGAAAGCCAGGAGATTGATTTGAATGACCATGGATTCATGTAGAATCCTTTAAGGTCTACCTCAGGAACCCTTAAAATCACAGAAGACCCAAAAAAATTGCAAAAGAAAAGAAGGTTATTCTGTTTTAATTACAGTGGAACCCGGTTATGACGATGTCCTAGGGGGTCGCCAAAAAGCATCAGGGTAACCGATAATCGAGATAAACGAAAATCAAAATGGCGGCAATATATTAACGTGCTTGAAATTTCTTTATGTAAATGATGTGTTAATAAATTAGAATGTGCATGCATGTGTTTTGGAAGGGTTTTTTACACAACAGCGTTGCCGCGATTTGTTTGATGAAGGCATGCTATAAAAATACATACAGTACATGTTTATCTGTCAGGAATCCACCTGCCACGCCCCCTTTGGCCCCCTTTAGCGTGTCAGGTGTTTTCTCGGCCGCTTTCTCTGAAGCTCCGCTTCAATCACGCACATATGGTGCTCGTTTATCATCATCACCAGCTCCTATTTAAACTTCCACACCCTCACTGTCCGTTATTGTTGGTATATGTTGGTTCACGGCGGTCGTTGTTATGGCGCATGCGTATCCCGGTACGTGTCTTCCCACTGGCACTCTCTCAACGGCTGCTCTTTTCTTCCCAAAGCCGCGCCGCGCTGCGCCCCTACTAACACTACGAACACTAGCACTAACTAACAGCAGAGATTCACCAGTACACAATACAACACCTGTAGCAGCTGTAAGCCTTGATTTTTCTGCCACTTCCGTGTTTTCTTCTGCGGCTGCACCGAGGTAACCGACGTTAAATGGCAAATTTTTCCCCCCTTGTGCTCGAAATATTAGGGTTCGGCGACATAAAAAAAGTTCGCTTAGAAAAAGCACGAATGTGGCAGTTCCACTTCAAAAACGTCGACTTAATAGGGTTGTCGAGGTAACCGAGGCCGAGATAACCGGGTTCCACTGTATTTCTGTTTTAAAATAAGTATGAGCTTTTCAATTAAACATTTCTATAATCTTTTGTTTATTTTCAGAAAACAGCGGACATGATGGACACAAACTGAAAATCACTTCACTGTTCCTTCTTGTACTGGTCACCACAATGGATTTTATATTTTATATGTTCTGTATTGTTTAAAGATTTATAATCACACTCTTGAAATCGCCCAAATGGTGATCTGGTTCCTCTCAAGGTTTCTTCCTCGTAACATATAAAGAAAGTTTTTCCTTGCCACAGTCACCATGGCTGCTCATCAGGGATAAATACACATCACTCACCTTAACTCTTAAATTCTGTATTCTTGAGACAATGTCCGTTGTGAAAAGCGCTAGAGAAATAAACGATCTTTTTCAGGTGGAAAATTTAATGTAATAAATCTTTATCCACAAACGTTCATGTTTCAGATTTAGTTTCCAAATTAGTGCCAAGTCTGAACCATCACTGACACAGTGAGGATGCAGTAAGACACAGTGAAATCGAGTGTGTGGCTTAACCTCGCCATAGTCGACATCTCAATCAGATTTGGTTAGCGATGTGTACACCACTGATATGAGTTTGATGAATTTACTTTTAGGGAAAAAAGTGTTTGTCTTTGGAGAATGTGTGCAAATACCACAGATCTTTAGCATTGAGCATGAAAAAGAAATAGACATATGCAGGCAAATTTGAGTCCAGAATGGGAAAAAAGTTCTGTGAGAAACAATGAGTTTATTCTACCGCTCATTCTTCCCAGTCTTCTGCAAGTTTAAAAAGTGTGTGTGTGTGTGTGTGTGTGTGTGTAGATTGTGTGCTTAGTTTTGTTTACAAAAAAATTACACAACACAGGGTAATCAGTGGTAAAAATGTTTAAAGATTTCAATAAAGATTTTCTTGTAGTGTGAAGTGTTTGTGTAGTGTGTTATGTACACAATACGGTTAAATGTTGATGTTTACATCTACAAGTTTGTTAGGAAGTGGGATGTGATACAGCACCCTTTAGAGCACTCCTGCTATAACCAACCTTTTTGAAACTGAGAGCTACTTCTTGGGTACCGATTAATGTGAAGGGCTACCAGTTTGATACACACAGTTTTCAGGTTGATCTGAAATAACCCATTTGCTAAATTTACCTTTTATTATGTTTATTATTAATAATTAAGGATATTCATCTATGTGAAGACACTGATCATGTTAATAATTTTTCATAATAATAATCAACAATGATTTAACAAAGTAGGAAACAGCTATTTTTAAAAAAAGGCCCGCAGACTACTTATGTGGTCCTTGCGGGCGACCTGGTTAATGACCCCTGCTCTAGAGTTTGGGGAATTCCTGGGGTCTTCAATCAATAAACCAATAAGCTCTAACCTGTTGCTGCTACATCGTGTCAACAAAACTGAAGCGACCTCACACTGCTGTTTATATTTCAACATTACATTTATTATTCTCTTTCTGCATTACACACACAGACAACATGGCCTTAAACTCTACAAACTACAAGCACATTGCATATTATTATACAGGGCGTTGCAGAAAAACAGGACATTTTGGAACTAGGTGTTTTTTTTTGTTTTGTTTTTTACATCCAGTAGTCACACTTTTGTGCTGTAAAGTATTGTATTTTTTTGTTTCTAAGTGCACTTTATCACTTTGATTAAATGTTTGATGTTAGTCTAGTCTTTATTTACAAATAAGTACAGAATATTATTTATTTAACATTTCTAAAACAAACCGTGATGCAACGTGTACCATTAGAGCTATTTAAAGCTCCAAAAATAATAAACAAAATAAACATTTGAGTTTTGCATAATTGAACAGTATAACAAATTGCATTGAGTGGAAAAAAAAATACTATCAAAATGAATATATAGGCAATCAAAAATCCATTGTTATACTTTAAAAATTAATTTGAAGCTGTTGTACAATAATTTCAACACTGCTAATAAATAAATGGAACTCAAACACCAATAAACACATTGGTACAGTAAGTGCATGTGTGTGAGAACATCAGGTGCTGAAGATAGTGGTTTAAATAAGTGTTTGTGTAATTATTTATAAAACCTTCATTACTTTCTTTACACTTTTCCCTGTGTTTTGTTATTCTCCTGCTAGTATAAGATTCAAACTTCACATTCTAAAGTTTGAATTTGATTCAACCAACTCCATCAGTTATCTGTAATTTGTCAGGCGTGTAAACATAAAAAAAAAAAGAAAAAAGAACTTGACTCATATCTTAAACTAAACGCTGCACAATTAATTGCAAAAAGCTGGAGTTATATTGAGCACTGCTGAGCTAGAAAACTTAATTTAATGCTGAAATTTAGTGATAATTTGTTCTGTGGAAAAAACACATGGTTTCAGGCTGTTGAACATAATTTAAGTGATTTGTTTGTTTTTAACACTATTTAAACACTAAGTTGTACAAACAACATTACTCCTGAGTGTTTCAATGAAGTGTTTACATCCTAAACACTTTTTTTCTCTCAAGTAGAAAGAATGAATTTGAGCTCTTTGCATTTCTGTTACAACAACAAGTTTATCAATCAACAGTACACATTTAACTGTATTATTGTTGCAGAAACAAAATTGTACTTCATAAAACACTGAGAATAAATAAATAAATAAATAATTGACAATGCCTGTGTGTAGGCCATGCTGATCTAACATCTACATTGGATCTACAAGATTTACAGGAATAATAACAAAAAGATGTCCAGAGCCGATTAAACAGTTACTAGCAGTTTTGCTTCAGTGCTCATTAAATAAGCAATAATCCTTTATAACAATTTTCCACTTAACTAATTATCAATTATGAGTTATTAAACACTTCATTCAGGTTCTCACATGCTTAAAGTTTACGCTAATGTTTTGTTTCTAAATGGAATTTAACATTTTTAATGGAACACATTTGGTTAAATTATATCATTTTTACTTTTGTGGCTGTAATTCCTGTTTTATCCACAATATGAAATTCAAGTCAGCAAGTAACTGGTCTATTCTTTTTTATTGTTTGTTTAACATCATCTATTTTCTTGGACTCTCGAACATCTTTAGATTTATGTAGATTCTTATATAGAAATTACTTTGGTCTTTATTTGCATTAAGTAAAAAAAAGTATTATTTGGATCAGCCACACGCAGGCGGCAAAGTCTGGCGAGAATGCATGTGTTGTACTTAACGCATAAAGAATTTAAATATTTATTCAGATGAAATTGCAACCAAGGCTTCAGTGTTCTGTGTTCCGTTTTAATTTGCCTTCCTCTACTTCCACTTGCAATCCGAGGCTGTGCTCGAGCTGGAGATAAGGGATTGAGTGGACATCATGCAAACTTACCCAGAATGCATTGGTCCAAGCCGATGGTACACGCACACTGCAAGCAGGGCGTAACAGGAAGTTAAAGCTGAAGCATTAAGTCTTAGGACCAGAGCAAAGGGGATGGAGGTCAGAGTTATAGGTGTCCAATAGGAGAGTTATCATCACTATTAAACACCTCCATGCAGTAGAACAAGTTGACCAAGCGCAAAAATGAACAAGTGCAAAAATGACTTCTGTCGTCTTCCTTCATTTATACAACACCAGGTGAAAAAGTCTTAATAAGGCATTTTAAGATTAACACGCGGGCGCACACACACACACACACACACAAAGATGTGCGAGTCCTCAATATGTGTATAGATCAGACAGAATGTCCTGATGATCCGGAACTATCCTCTTCACTACTTTCACTGTAAGTAAGAAGAATATAAAATAAAGATATTAATATAATAAATAAATAAATAAATAAATAAATAAATAAATAAAAAACATTAAATCAAATTAACTACTGGTGTAAAATTTGACCAATCATTTTAATCACACAGAGTAATAACACTGTGTGTGTGTGTGTGGGTGTGTGTGTGTGTGTGTGTGTGTGTGTGTCTCACTTCAGAAGGGCCTGCAGGCGGTCTCGGTTGTCTCTCCTCCTCTCCTCATTGATGGGGTAGGATTTAAAGATGAGCAGGCCGAGGATGATGAGGGAGACGGGCGCCGCGGACACCAGCAGTTTTAGGGTTAAATTGACGGAGTCTGGCTGAACACACGCCCTCGACACGTAACCCGCAAAGCTACACACACACACACACACACAACAAATGAGACACAGTGACCACCGTTTTTGGACACAAGAAATAACACAAAGGATACAGCAGAAAGTGAGACTGAAAGAATAAGTGAGACAAAGAACAACAGAATAAACATTGACAGTGTAAGTGAGAAAATGTAACCCAAAAACGGTGTAGGGAGCACGACAGAGAAAGACAGACTGATTGAAAATTAAAACAAACTGATATAAAAAGTGAAACAGGCAGTAATAGAGTCAGAGTGAAAATGAAACGAAAAGATGAGACTGACAGATCATGAGACGGAAAGAGAGTAATAGAGTGAGACAGAGGGACTGACTGTAAGCTGAGAGTGGAGATGCCCAGTGAAACGCCAGAGGCGAATTTGTTGAAAACGACGTAGAAGGAGTAGAAAATGGCCTCATGACCCTGAGAGAATGGATTGTTCACTTTATAATCATCCACTGCATCGGGTAGCATCGACCTACTCAGACGTATACACACACACACACACACACACACACACACACACATATTATTCTTTGTTTATGTACATGAACATCACTTTCAACATTGCTTTGATGATTACACTGTAACTGGGGGAAGTAAGGGAAGGGCTACGTCATTATTATTTCTATAATGAACATATTATTAAGAATAAAATTAAAATAAGTATTAAGCAGATGCCTGTAAATATAATATTTAATATTTCTTCTAATAAATAAAAACATTGCTGTGTGAATAAAGTACTTTCATATAAAGTATGCACACACACCATGGCAAGAGGAAAGCTGCAGCCACACTCGCACCTGCTGCTACTGCAACAATGTAGGTTATGATGAGGTTGCTCTTAATACACACTACCAGGATCATGAAAGGAATTGCCCACTGTAACACACACACACACACACAGGGGTTAAAATTAAGCAACATCCAACAACAAGCAAACAAACACAAGTTGCTGTCACTTACCGAGATGCCGACGTAGACTGCTGTCTTTTTGCCAAAGCGCGTAAGGAAGAGCTGCCACAGAGGGATGGTGAGGGTTCCAGAGAGCTAAACACGCACAAAATTGTTGGACCTTTTACAAACTGAAATAATATCATTAGAGAGTGACCATGATGATGTATTGTTTTGGATAGTATTATGGAATGTATTTTCTTAGACTAACTGAACAGTGTAATACAACACACATTCTGTATCCAGGAAACATTACCCTGAGACAGTGCACTATTAGTGTGCGTGTGTCTCCACCTAGGATGCATTCAGCACTACTTTCACCTTCTTTGGAATTTCTGTCTAAAGCTGGAAAACATCGGACATCCCACCTTACCAATACATTCCTACTGTCATTACCAAGCAAAAGTACATATACACACACACCCAACACTCTTTTCTGACCTTTTATATATCAAAACAAAATCCTGGCAGCATGATTTGAGTAGCAATATTATGTGATGGAGAACTATGAATGGACATTCCAGCCCAAGGTTCTGCCAGGAACTTGCAACACTTTCCACTCTCTCTTTCCTTACTTTATTCCCCAGCTACTTTCACTCCCATATTAAAACTGGAACACACTCACCAAGCCAGGGATGAAATTATTCCATCAGTTCCACACACCCACACTCACACAGTAGATTTGGAAAGTCTGACACACTCACCATGATGACGAGGAGAATGTTCTGGAAGTTGTCGCGCAGTCCAAGTGTATAGGTCAGGAACAGAGCAAAGTTTCCCTCCATCAGCTTTAGGTAAAATTATACAAAAGAATTAAATATAAATATATTTATGAAGAAAAATATAATCAGGTTTCCTATTATTTAGAGTAACTCTACTTTTAATTTCAGTCTGATCAGCATCATGATCCAAACTTTCAGCATTTAGGTAAAACATTTATCATTTTTGATTCAGCTCATAGAATGTTAGAATGTATTATTTATTTAAAAAAAAAGTTTTAATATTGCCATTTATGAATTAGAAAACTTCCACCTCAACCTTCAGCAGCTGTTTGCTACGTGTAAACATGCTAACAAATGGCTAATCTTCAGGATTTACAGATTAGCAAGAAAAACATTTCAGTATTTGGGCTCTTTATCACATGCCACATCCCAATCAGGCTCACTGATTAGAGCTCGAACTCTTCTTTTAGAACAGGTGCATCTCAATAAATTAGAATATCATTAAAAAGTTGATTTCTTTTAGTAATTCAATGCAAAAAGTGAATCTTGTATATATTATATAGATTCATCGCACACAGACTGATATTTCAAGTGTTTACTTTTTTAATTTTGATGATTATGGCTTATAGCTAATGAAAACCCACAATTCAGTATCTCAGTAAATGAGAATATTGTAAAAAATGTTCAATATTGGAGACTCAGGGTGTCACACTCTAATCAGCTAATTAAATTTAAACACCTGCAAAGGTTTCCTGAGCCTTTAAATGGTGTCTCAGACTGGTTCAGGCTACACAATCGTGGAGAAAGACTGCTGACTTCCCAGTTGTCTAGAAGACGATTATTGACACCATGCACATGGAGGATAAGACACAAAAGGTCATCACTAAAGAAGCTGGCTGTTCACAGAGTGCTGTATCCAAGCACATTATTGGAAAGTTGAATGGAAGGGAAAAAAATGTGGTAGAAAAAGGTAAAAATGAAGCCCATTCAAGAATTTTCAGGAGACTCTTAAAGAGTGGAGTGCATTTGGAGTCAGTGCTTCAAGAGCCACCAAGCACAGACATATCCATGGGCTACAACTGACCCATTCCTTGTGTCAAACCACTCCTGAACCAGAGACAACATCCAACGTGTCTTACCTGGGCAAAGGACAAAAATGACTGGACTGTTGCACAGTGAGCCAAAGTCGTCTTGTCAGATGAAAGGAAAGAAAATCTATTATCATATTTCAAAATCAAGGTCCCAGAGTATGAAAGAAGATAGGAGAGGAACAGAATGAAAGTTGCTTGAGGTCCAGTGTAAAGTTTAAACAGTCAGTGTTGGTTTGTGGAGTCATGGCATCTGCTGGTGTTGGTCCACTGTGTTTTATTAAGTCCAAGGTCAGCAAAATGTGTTGTGTGGTTGACTGGCCAGCAAACTCACTAGAACTAAACCCTATAGAAAATCTATAGGATATTGTCAAGAGGAAAATGAAAAGCAAGCGACCAGGAAATGCAAGTGGGCTAAAGGACTAATCCTGGGCTTTCATACCACCTCAGCAGTGCCACAGACTGACCCTTCATGCCACACTGAATTGAGGCAGTAATTAAAGCAAAAGGAGCCCCTACCAAGTACTGAGTACATATACAGTAAATGAACATACTTCCCAGAAGGCCAACAATTCACTTAAAATTTTTTGACTGGTCTTATGACATATTCAAGTTTTTGTTAAATGTGAGCCAAAATCAAAATGAAAAAATAAACACTTGAAATATATCAGTCTGTGTGATGATTTTATATAATGAGTTTCACATTTTGTATTGAATTACTAAAATAAATCTACTTTTTAATGATAATCTAATTTATCGAGATGCACCTGTATTATGGGTCAATCGTGATTTAGCATTTACAGGTTCGCAAAATAGTACACTGATTCTGAAATCATAATGAGAAAATAAATGTACATTTAGATTTACACACCGTCAGTAACTGATTTAAAAATAATTCTGCATTTATAATAGTGTGTCTGTGTAATAGATTAGTAAGCTTTTTAGTCTTATCTGACTCACCATGAAGGCCAGGGATGTGAAGAGGAAACCCATGACCAGTTTAACGTATGGCCCGTGTTTCTGCAGCAGCTTTAGACTCTCCACAAATGACAAACAACGCTCGGCTTTCACACACTTTCTATCTACACACACACACACACACACACACACACACACACACACTTTATTTATATATACATACATACATACATATTTTATACATACATACATACATACATACATACACATAC
>MU565024.1:7723286-7751717 GCA_024362625.1 Silurus asotus | reverse complement strand
TAATCTACAGGGAGTGCAGAATTATTAGGCAAATGAGTATTTTGACCACATCATCCTCGTTATGCATGTTGTCTTACTCCAAGCTGTATATGCTGGAAAGCCTACTACCAATTAAGCATATTAGGTGATGTGCATCTCTGTAATGAGAAGGGGTGTGGTCTAATGACATCAACACCCTATATCAGGTGTGCATAATTATTAGGCAACTTCCTTTCCTTTGGCAAAATGGGTCAAAAGAAGGACTTGACAGGCTCAGAAAAGTCAAAAATAGTGAGATATATTGCAGAGGGATGCAGCAGTCTTAAAATAGCCAAGCTTCTGAAGCGTGATCATCGAACAATCAAGCGTTTCATTCAAAATAGTCAACAGGGTCGCAAGAAGCGTGTGGAAAAACCAAGGTGCAAAATAACTGCCCGTGAACTGAGAAAAGTCAAGCGTGCAGCTGCCAAGATGCCACTTGCCACCAGTTTGGCCATATTTCAGAGCTGCAACATCACTGGAGTGCCCAAAAGCACAAGGTGTGCAATACTCAGAGACATGGCCAAGGTAAGAAAGGCAGAAAGTCGACCACCACTGAACAAGACACACAAGCTGAAATGTCAAGACTGGGCCAAGAAATATCTCAAGACTGATTTTTCTAAGGTTTTATGGACTGATGAAATGAGAGTGAGTCTTGATGGGCCAGATGGATGGGCCCGTGGCTGGATTGGTAAAGGGCAGAGAGCTCCAGTCCGACTCAGACGCCAGCAAGGTGGAGGTGGAGTACTGGTTTGGGCTGGTATCATCAAAGATGAGCTTGTGGGGCCTTTTTGGGTTGAGGATGGAGTCAAGCTGAACTCCCAGTCCTACTGCCAGTTTCTGGAAGACACCTTCTTTAAGCAGTGGTACAGGAAGAAGTCTGCATCCTTCAAGAAAAACATGATTTTCATGCAGGACAATGCTCCATCACACACGTCCAAGTACTCCACAGCGTGGCTGGCAAGAAAGGGTATAAAAGAAGAAAATCTAATGATATGGCCTCCTTGTTCACCTGATCTGAACCCCATTGAGAACCTGTGGTCCATCATCAAATGTGCGATTTACAAGGAGGGAAAACAGTACACCTCTCTGAACAGTGTCTGGGAGGCTGTGGTTGCTGCTGCATGCAATGTTGATGGTGAACAGATCAAAACACTGACAGAATCCATGGATGGCAGGCTTTTGAGTGTCCTTGCAAAGAAAGGTGGCTATATTGGTCACTGATTTGTTTTTGTTTGGTTTTTGAATGTCAGAAATGTATATTTGTGAATGTTGAGATGTTATATTGGTTTCACTGGTAAAAATAAATAATTGAAATGGGTATAAATTTGTTTTTTGTTAAGTTGCCTAATAATTATGCACAGTAATAGTCACCTGCACACACAGATATCCCCCTAAAATAGCTAAAACTAAAAACTACTTCCAAAAATATTCAGCTTTGATATTAATGAGTTTTTTGTGTTCATTGAGAACATGGTTGTTGTTCAAATTAAATCCTCAAATAAAATTAATCCTCAAAAATACAACTTGCCTAATAATTCTGCACTCCCTGTATGCACATGAATCGCAGTCAATTAAAAAAAAGATCAAATGTATGTATGAATCAAGATCGTGATTCATTATTCGATTAATCGTGCAGCCCTAATCTCCTCCCTACTGAACACCTTTGGAATGAAGTGAAACACTGACTGCATCCCAGGCTTCCTCACCTACATCAATACCTGGGTATTATTTAGAAATTATACAAGCAAATTGGGACTAAATGTGGAATGCAATGCCCAAAAATCACATACCAAACTTATGACCAGGAGAGAAAGACTAAAACCATACCTTTTTCTTGCACCCCAAAAAACAGTACAGCAGCACACAGGATGTAGATTATGCTAATCGCACCAGATGCCATCATGTATGCTTGTTTCTGTTAGACAGAGCAAAAGACAGTAAGAGAAACAGGGAGACCGAGAGAGAGAGAGAGAGAGAGAGAGAAAGAGAGAGAGAAATAGAAAGAGAGAGGGGGGGGGGCAAGAGGGGACACAGTGATATAATTTAAAGGTTCACAGTAATAATTTAACATAAGTTTTTGGTTTACAGCTCCGCCTGCTCTTACCGTATCATCTAATGTGACATGTGAGACGTTGACCTCAGAGCTCAGATGTGTATAATTATGGCTGTCATTCAAAAAGGAAGTGTAGTTTACACAAGGTGCATTGGCCCCACCCACTATCTGACCCTGAATAGCTGTTCCAAGAACTGTACCTAGAACCTCTATAGTCATGCCTGAGAGTGAGAGTGAGAAAGAGAGAGAGAGGGACGGACACACACACACACACACACACATACACACACAAAATCTTATTTTTGTGTGTATATCAAACTTTCGAAGTAATTTTCTAAGCCCCAACCCTACATTGTTATCACAACACTCTACAGTCATTAAAAGTTCATAAAAGCAACATTATATAAGGTTACATAAAAAAATTTGGATATAAAATGTATTGATTTCCATCACACTTTTTTTTCCAGGTTTTATTCACTTCTTTCTCAGATTTTGAGTTAAAACAGTAAAATTCACACATTCTTAAACTTGGATTCAGAACTGTGACGAAGGACAGCACACACTGCGTCATCCAATCAGAAAGCAGTCTTGTTCATTCGCAGAGTTACTGAAGAGAATAAGGTTTATATAAATAATCTGTTCATGTACAGCTTTTATGCGCTGTGCAGCCGTAGCCCCTGCAACACACACACACACGCACGCACGCACACACACACACACACACACACACACACAATGTGTACTCACGGTACGCTGTAGCTGAATCTCTCTCTTTCTGCTCTGAGCTGATGAACATGGTCAGAGCAGAGTAAGGCACATGAAAACACTGCAGACACACAAACACAAACTATTTTCACAGTGTTTAATGTACAGTTGCAGTTTTTTGAAAGTTAACTGTTTTTTTGCTGCCAGTGTGTGTGTGTGTGTGTGTGTGTGTGTGTGTGTGTGTGTGTGTGTGTGTGTGTGTGTGTGTACTGACCGTCTGTAAAGACTGGAACAAGCAGTAGAAGAATAAATACCACAACACTTTGCCCTTCTCAACTGGAGGAACAACCCAGATGAGGAAATAACTCAACACTGCAAATGGAGTGGACAACACAATCCTACACACACACACACACACACACACACACACACAGAAAGAACTAAAATCGATTTACACATCACAATGACAGAATAAATTCATACTTATGATTCAAAATGATTTAAATCAGAAATTTCCAAATACTCCACCCTCACACACAAATACACAGCACACAAATGTGGGTTTCGTAGGATGTGATTCACTTCACTGCATTGTGAACAAGTTCAGTGGACTCTGAAAACAAACTGTGAGGGCTTTCAATTCTTAAACACTAAACCTGTTTAACACCAGCATGACACACAGACACACAATTACTCATTTCATGGAGTTATAAATAGCTGATTAAATAACGTACCATGTATAGCTGGCTGTGTGTGTGTGTGTGTGTGTGTGTGTGAGAGAGAGAGAAAGAGAGAGAGCGAGAGTGTGTGAGTGAGAGAAAAATAGACAGATATGACCTCTGGTAACCTGTGTGGATCTTCCAACGTATAAGCCCTTTGCAAAGCATCATTTTAAATGAACGTGCGCATGAACACACACATGCACGCTCATGCACACGCGCACACCACTCTGAGGTGTCTGATTGGTTGGAAATGGTGGTGTGGTTGAACCAGCCAGTAAAACGGTGAGCCTCAATCAGTGCTAAAAATGTCACAGAGGCACTTATTATAAACCGACACATTAAAGACAATTTTTACTTCTATATATTTCACTCTACGTTTGTGACGCACAAAAAGAGCATCTAGAGTCTTCCATCTTCTTGCAGATCAACCTTTTATTCCTTCTTAAGTTCTTGTAACTTTGGTGTTACACAGCTCACAGAGAGAGAGAGAAAAAGAGAGAGAGTGAGAGAGAGAGAGAGAGAGAGAGAGAGAGAGAGAAAGAGAGAGAGAGAGAGGGGGAGAGAGTGAGAGAGGAAAGTAGGGATGCAGCTATCAATTATTTTAGTAATCGAGTATTCTAACGATTATTCAATTCAATTCATTTTTATTTGTATAGCGCTTTTAACAATGAACATTGTCTCAAAGCAGCTTTACACAGATAATGTGGTGATTAAATGTAAATATGTTCTTTGAATAATTCCATCAATTAATCCAGTAATTGGATAAGAAGTACTTTTTTTTTATTAATAAAAAGCAATGCTAAATAAGAGAGAGAAAATCAGACAGGTTTCTTAAAATGAACAAATACTTTTTTTTCTTTTTAGATAGAATTGCATTTTTACTGCTGAAAATGTATCGAAAATAATGCATTTAAAAAGTCCCTGAACAGTGGCGGTGTGTAGAATAGGTTACGGGAAACTATTCGTTTAATGAAACTCAATTATTCTCACCTGTGGATTAATTTATTAAATTTAATGAGATTTAAGATATAAGAATTAAGAAATGAATCCACAAGTGAGAATAATCATCTGGTTTTCTTGTCTCCGGAAAAGCTGCTTAAAATTTTCCACAAACTAAATCTGTGTATTTCTCGCCAGCTTTAAAAACGTCCTCCACTACCTACTTTACACAACCACTGCGGAGGGACTTTATGAACACACTGTATGTAAATTAAAATATCAAAATCTATTTCATATTTCTTTAAAAACAGTAAACACACTGAACAGTGTTTTCTTTATGTTTTAGTTTGAAATGATCCTAAACTTTCTGGCATTTTCTGGCCTGAATCATCTTCTAACCCCTTGCTGTTTTCTCTCCGTTCCTCAATTTTTTTCATTCTGCAGCATCTTCTGTGTTTACCTGTGTCTCTGTGTGTGTGTGTGTGTGTGTGTGTGTGTGTGTGTGTGTGTACCATGGCATCATCCGACCATGTCGTGTCCATGGACTCCGACTAACAAGGAAACCCACAGTGGGGTCTGTAATGGCATCCCACCCTCGTCCTGCAAACAGGATAATGGATGCGTAGAAAGGCTCTAACTGAAAATAAGAAACAGACAGACAAAAAGAGAAACATTGCAAATGGAAGTGTTTTACTCCACATGGAACTTTAATTGAGCAATTTTGGAGAAACATGACTGAATTTTAGGATGTTGATTTTTTTTTTTACCCATTTTTACACTGTGCATTGTGATTGGTTTAATGAATAGTGGGACTAATAAAAAAAAGGTGTTCTTACTTGTGCCACATCCAACAGGTAAATCTGCAGGAAAAAGCCCAGAGCACTTCCTGTGATCTGATATGGAGCTCCACCAATAGCAAAGCAGACCTTACTGCACACAGACACACCTTTCTTCTCCTGAGTGAGAGAAAAAGAAACATAAGAAGGATGAGAAACCTGTGACCTTTCAATAAAAATGTTAAAGTAAACAGCAGGAGGTCTGCGGGGGTTTTTATTAAAACGGGAATGTGATATACAAATATTTCTAAATCTCTTACATCCGACAGAGTCAAGAGAAACCTGTGTGAGTGAGGACATTAAGACTTCTGAATGTTTACTCAGCTACACAAAAACGATGGTGATGTCAAGCAAACGGGTTTCACTCAGCTATGATCAGTTATATGTACACATGATAATTATTTAATACACTTTGTAGAGAAACCTCTCTGTCTCACAATGATCACCAGCAGAAATGTAGCTTCAGAACTTATTTTCAATAATTTTGGTTACTTTGAACTTGCTAAAATAATTCAAGCTTGCATTTAGCAACAAACTGCCTTTATGGACAATACTGAAAATGTCATTAATATATATTTACCCTAATTTACTGCATTAACCAAACAAGGCACATGACTGAAGATGGTGTTAAAACTCATCAGATAGTGTTTGGGGTTTGAAAGTAAGCGTACAGAACAACTGTTAAAAGCTGCTATAAAGTAACCAACAACATAAACGACAAACGACTGTAAGCTTTTTGCCATCCCACACCATTATACCTGAATATATAAAGACAGAAGAAGCATGATGTGTTTTCTCTGGAAATTTCGTTATTGGAGTAGAGGAAAATAATAAAAGCTGGGATTGCAACAGGAACTCTTCCTCTCCTGTAGTTGTATTCTGCTCTTCTGGCTTTCAGGTGACCACTGGGGTTACAAACGTTCTCTCATACACCTGAGCTCTGACTATACCATATTTAACTGAGCGTCCAACCCTCCAGGATCTCTGTATGACTTTTCTATGACTTCTAACCCCATGCAAACCTGATCTTCTGGTGACCACATAGATGACAAGATAAATAACACCCAGTGTAATAACAGAGTGTGTGCGTGTGTGTGTGTGTGTGTGTGTGTGTGTGTGTGTGTGTGTGTGTGTGTGTGTCAGCCACCTTACTAGCTGTGTTTAGTGATGCGTTTGCACTTTCAGTGTGTAGATCTTTCTCAATGAAGATGAAGCACCTGTGAGATATCACGTCGCTTCCTGTCTCATAAAAAAATCTAAAGCGCGATGTAACATGTTTCCATTCATCACCTTCTTAATACTGAAGTTTTCACGTCATTAAATCTCTTTTTTGCTGTAAAAACAAAGTGATACACGTCATCTGTCTGTCGCTGTATGCGGTTTCTCTCTCTCTCTCTCTCTCTCTCTCACCACACAGCACGTGCGCCTTAAACATTCAGCATTTCCTTACATTTAAGTACGTTTTACAGGTTAAATATTTACAAACACACACACACACACACACACACACACACACACACACCGTACTGACAGATGTAATTACACGAATGTCCAATTGAAAAAATAATAACAATAATGACACATAAATAAAATAAAGCGCACGTGTCTCGCGCGCCTGCATCATGTTGGCGTGTTTTACAGTGCAGATAGTGTATACACGGATATAAATACACACACACGCACACACGTTCAGGATCAGCGCATTACTCCTACCTTTCTCTTCCTAACATCATCATATCCAATGTGTTTAACCGGAGGAAGTAAAGAGACAGGAAACTGTTCCGCGCCTTCTCCTCGCGCCATAATCTGCAGGACAAGTCTTAAATTTGTAATCTGAATGTTTTGATTCTTAAAGGCTAAATTAAAGATTGGGTGATTGGATCTGGTAGTTGAGTTATGCTGAGTGTTTTCGGTTTAGAGGCAAAACGCGCGCACAGAGCGGAGCCTAACGTTTGATTCGCCTGATCAGGCCACGCCTACTTCTGTTCAAATAGCTGAGTGGGACACGCCCACTCAGTAATCCTTATAAACTGCATCATCTCTATTTTCATTACATTTACGGCATATAGCAGACGCCATTATCCAGAGCGATGTAGAAAATTGCTTTAAAGTCTCTATTAAAACTTAGTATACCATCAGCCTTAACTATTGTGTATAAAACACGTTTATGTAGTCAAGCTATTAGGTTTTTCTTAAAGGTAAAGGAGCAGTTCTGAAGGGATCTGGAGTTTTAGTTATGCTGTTATAGCTAATCTTGCTGGAGTCCATACTTACACCCTGATCACACTGTACAGTGTCTTTACATTTTATATAACTATAAGGAGACTGTGCAGCTGGGGATGGTTCCACATCAACAGCCATGAAGCTACTGAGCAATTCAAGTACTTTGAGGATGGATTTGGACTGTAATTAGTATAAAAAGTGTAATACACTGCTCAGGACCACAGCTTGCATGCACAGATCTGCACTGAACAGATTATGAGGATGGGTTTCCTTTAATCTGGTTTCTCTTAAGATTTCTTCCTCTGGCCATCTCAGGGAGTTTTTCTTGCCACAGTTGCAACTGGGACTCATTAGAGATAAATTCATAAGGAACAAACTTATGTCCACTAAACTTATACATTTCAATTAATAACCTATTAATCTGTATAAAGCTGATTTGGACATTGTTAAAAACAATAGAACCCAGCCATTAGGGTTGCACAAGCCAGTGCACTCTTAGTGCCGGATAAATGGGAAGGGTTGCCTTAGAAATGGCATCCAATCTAAAACATGTGCCAAATAAAATATGTGTATCACAAACTTGAATTTCATACCGGCTTGGTCGAAGTCTGGGTTATCAACGACCACCACAAATATTGTTAGCCAACAGTGTACCGGTGGAAATTAGACTACTGTTGACCAAAGGAAGAGAAGGAGAGGAGCAAGATGTCTACAGAGACGGCAGGGAAAGGAGACGTGGAAGAGAGGGAAGGTTCGGGTTGTTACTTTAAATGTTGAAGAAAAATGTTGGCAAAACCAAATTGGGATCGATAGAGGAATGAGACAAGTAAGCAGGTGTACAAGAAGATGTGGCAGCAGGTAAAGAGGGATGTTGCTAAAGTAAAGGATAAAGAAAATGAGGAGTTGTATATGAAGTTGGACACTAAGGAAGGAGAAAATGATTTGTACTGATTGGCAGGCAAAGGAACCGAGCTGGGAAGGATGTGCTGCAAGTTAGAGCAATAAAGGATGGAGATGGAATTGCATTGACTAGTTAGGAGAGTGTGTTGAGAAGATTTAGGGAGTATTTTGAGCATCTAATGAATGAAGAAAATGAAAGAAAAAAGGTCAGATGATGTGGAGATGGTGAAGCAGGAAGTGGGTAGGATTAGTAAGGAGAAAGATTAGAAAGTGAGAGCAGCTATTACGAGAATAAAGAGTGGAAAGTTGGTTTGGCCCAGATGACGTTCAAGTACATGGAGATGTTTAGTAGAGATGGTGGTGGAATTTTTAACAAGATTTTTAACAGGATTTTGGAAGGTGAGCGGATGCCTGATGAATGGAGATAGAGTGTGCTGGCACCAATTTGTAAAAAATAAGGGAGATGTGCAGACCTGCAGTAACTACAGGGGAACAGAGTTGATCAGTTACACCATGAAGTTATAGAAAAGAGTAGTGGAAGAGGTGACCATCTGTGAGCAACAGTATGGTTTCATGATGAGGAAGAGCACTACAGATGCAATAATTGCTTTGAGATTGTTGATGGAGAAGTATAGAGCCATATAAGGTAATCTCTCATGCGCACCTTAACTCTGCCTACACTAACGAGTGTGGGAGGGGACTTAGGCCATCACCGATCTTAAACCACCCAGTGGGACACCACCAACCAGTTCTGCTTCACTCATTGTGGATTTGGCCCAAATGACAATCAAGTACATGAAAATATTTAGGAGAGACGGCAGTGGAGGCAACTGTCACCACCTGCATTAAGTCTGCTACGATTTTGCCAGTGCCAAAACAATCTGCTGCAACAGAACTGGGTGACTTCGCACTCACCCCTGTCATCGCAAAGTGCTTTAAAAGACTGGTCCTCACCCACCTTAAAGCCTGTCTGCTAACAACTATGAACCTATACCAATTTGTCTAACGCCTGAATAGTTTAACCAAGGATGCGATTTCCACGGTATTTCATTCTGCCCTGACTCACCTGGACAACCCTGACACTTAACACTGTTAGCCCTTCCAAACAAATCTTATAGCTTATACAGCTTGACATCAGCACACATCTTTGCAACTGGTCCCTGAACTTCCTTACAAACAGACCACAGTCTGTCTGACTAAACACCATCACCTCCTCTAGTCTCACCCTCACGAATCATCGGCAATCAGCTTCCCACTTTGAAGAACATTTACAATCACTTTCTGTGTCACTGGAATTACTACAGTCACATTCTGTGTACTTTACACTGCTTATACACTACACATTTCTTTTTACACTATCCTCAACTCAAATTTGCACTACTGTACATTCCACCCATATTTATACTGTATTTACTGTATCATACATACATTCACACTTATAATATATATAACTATATCATGCCATTGAGTATATTATCTTTTGACATGTCTATCTATGCATAATCTTTGCACAGTATATTCTATATTGTATATTACTGTGTATATACAGGGAGTGCAGAATTATTAGGCAAGTTGTATTTTTGAGGATTAATTTTATTTGAGGATTTAATTTGAACAACAACCATGTTCTCAATGAACACAAAAAACTCATTAATATCAAAGCTGAATATTTTTGGAAGTAGTTTTTAGTTTTAGCTATTTTAGGGGGATATCTGTGTGTGCAGGTGACTATTACTGTGCATAATTATTAGGCAACTTAACAAAAAACAAATGTATACCCATTTCAATTATTTATTTTTACCAGTGAAACCAATATAACATCTCAACATTCACAAATATACATTTCTGATATATATATATATATATACACCATATATTATTACCTACTGCATTTTCTGAACATTATTCACCCTCATCCCTGTATATATGGACCTCATAACCTATTTATCTTTTATTTATTGTAAATAGACCGCTTATACACTTCTGGTTAGATGCTAACTGCATTTCATTGGCTCTATATATGTACCTTTTACAATGACAATAAAGTTAAATCTAATCTAATCTAATCTAATCTAATCGAGAAATTCATAAGGAGTTTCATTGTGTGTTTGTAGATTTAGAAAAAAGTGTATGACAGATTGATGACAAGGTCTCTCTGGACTATGATGTTTGTGGATGATACTATGATTATTGGTGAGAGTAGGAAGCAGGTTAAGAAGAGCCTGAAGAGCTGGAGGTACAATCTGGAAAGAAGGGGAGTGAAAGTCAGTAGGAGTAAGACAGAGTACATGTGTGTGAAAGAGAGGGGGGGAGGGCAGTTGAGTGGTGCGGTTACAGGTAGAAGAGGTGGAGAAGGTGGAGGAGTTCAGTTACCTGGGATGAACAGTGCAAAGTAATGGAGAGTGTGTTAGAGAAGTGAAGAAAAGAGTGCAGGCAGGGTGGAGTGGGTGGAGAAGAGTGATAGCAGGAGTGATTTGTGATAGTAGGGTATCTGCAAGAGTGAAAGGGGAAGTTTATAGGACTGTGGCGAGACCTGCGATGTTGTATGGATTAAAGACAGTGGGATTGAGTAAAAGACAGGAGGTGGAGCTGGAGGTGGCACAGTTAAAGATGTTGAGATTTTCACTGGAAGTGATGAGAATGAACAGTATTTGAAACAAGTTTCTGAAGAAAAAGAAGAAAAAGAATCAAATAAAATAAAGAAGAAGAAAGAGGAAAGTGCAATACAAATAATTACATTTAACTCAACTGCATGGCTGAGTAATGGTAACCTGCAATAACCCTTCCCTGTCCATGGTACTTATAAGAACCAAGGACAGCTTCTGAACAGGTGTGTGTGTGTGTGTGTGTGTGTGTGTGTGTGTGTGTGTGTGTGTGTGTGTGTGTGTGTGTGTGTGTAATCTACACATTCCACTCTTTCATTCCTGACCTTTTATTCCTTTACTTTCTTTTTAAGACTGAAGGATACCCAGCCATTACTCAGCCATGCAGTTCAGTTAAATTCAATTCAATTCAATTCAGTTTTATTTGTATAGCGCTTTTATTGTGGATGTTGTCTGAAAGCAACTTTATACAGATGAAGAGGTTACGAAGTTGGAATTTATAAGTTTAGGGTCAACAAGTTTGTTTCCCCAGTTTATCCCTAATAAGTCCCTCTCGTTGCTGACCTTAAATTATTTATAATTTAGGTGCTTTTTTTTTCTCTTTCAGACTGAACCTGGAAAACAAACTAACTCAGCCAAACACACACACACACACACACACACACACACACACACATTCAGAAGCTGTCCTTGGTACTTATATCCTCTACAGTAGAATTATTGCTGGTCAAACAGCTTGGATGTCCTGCCACATGTATCATGTGTTATTTCGGTACTCAAAGGGGTTTGGATGCTCTGGGCGTGTGCGCCCTTTGCCCTCTGGTTAGACTGGTTAAACCCCAACAAAGTCCTATTGACTCCTTAACATCATAATAATTATTAATTAGATTTTTTTTGTTTGTTTGTTTGTTTGTTTGTTTGTTTTTTTAAACGTTGGAGGTTAAAAATCTAGCCAATATCGCCCCCTGCTGTTCTACATGGGCAATGACTGGTTATTAATAAAAAATATTAATTATAATCAGTGATTTTTCTCGTGAGTTTGTAACTGCACGTTTTTTTTCTTAATATTTCGCTTTCATACACACAACCTCATCAAAGCTAATCTTCGACTGTACAATCAGAGCTGCTCATAGTGAACCAGTCACCTTAATACACACTGTTATTGTGTTTTTAAGTGTGCAATAATAAAATAACAAATTTTGGTGCAATAACACTAATTTAAAATGGGCACTATTACCTATTTGCATTATGTTTGCAAGCTTTATTGGCTCTTTTTTAAAGCAATTTTTATTTTTATTTTGTATTTATACACTGTGATGTATATACTTGTCATGTATCCACTTTTTATATATTTGCACATTTCTTTTCTTTGCTGCTGTAACACAGAAATTCCCCCACTGTAAGGCGAATAAAGGTATGTTATCTTATCTTAAAGAGTTTCTATTGTAATGACAATTAAATTTCACACCATAGTTTACACAGATGGAACAAAATAAACTATTATGACATTTTATTAACAAATCTTTATTAAATTATTTTATTTTAAAAGATATTATTTTATATAGCAATAAAGTAAAAACTCAGTCTCCCCGTCGGGGAATCGAACCCCGTGACAGGCGGGGATACTTACCACTATACTAACGAGGAGCAAGTGTTTATGCACATCTCTAATATTTAATCAGAAGATTAGCCTGTTAGGTCTGAACTCCTCCTTTTGTACAAGGATTCTGGACTTTTTGACTGTGATAACTCAAACAGTCTGGATTTCAAACAGCCCCTCTAACACCATCACACTGAACACTGGGGACCCCCAGGGCTGTGTACTCAGTTTGCTGCTGTTCACACTGCTGACTCACGGCTGTATAACAATGAACAGCTCCAATCACATCCAATCTCCTGATGGCACGAGCCGATGACATGACCATGGTGAGTCTCATCAGCAAGAATGGCTAGGCAGCATACAGAGATGAAGTGCAGAGGCTAACAGATGTGAAAAGCTAACAACGTGTGTCTGAATGTGGATAGAACATAAGAGATGATTGTTGACTGCAAGAGGACACGTAGTGATCACTCCACACTGAACATCAAAGGCTCCCCCATGGAGATCATGGAGAGAACTTGGTTTGTAACTCTGATTCTTTAACCAGGAAAGCGCAGCAGCATCTCTACTTACTGACTCTACTTTCTACTTTCTGAGAAAGCTGAGGAAGGAAGCTCCCACCAAAAATCCTCACAATGTTCTACAGATGGACCATCGAAAACATTGTGAGCAGCTGCATAACCGTCTGTAGTTGGAATTTCACAGTCACAGATTGCAAGACCCTACAACAAATAGTGAGGACGACTGAGAAGATCATCTGGGTCTCTCTTCCTTCCATCATTCGCATGTAGACCTTGTCTTGTCTGTTTTTTCATGTATAGGTTTTATTTATGTCTTTTGAGAGTCACAAACAGCTGGAAGCAAATTCCTTGTGTGTGTCAACACACTTGGCCAATAAACCTGATTCTGATTCTGATTCTGACATGGCATTTGGTAAACTCACCAGCATTGTAGCTGACCACAAACACACACACACACCCCTCACACACACTCTTCAAGCTCCTGCCATCTGGAAAAAGGTACAGAAGCATTTAGGGCTCAGATCCAGATTCTTTCCACACACTATCAGATTCCTCAACATCAAGAGACTGTACTGACACACACAAACGCACACATTATATATCGAATTATAGTCCTAGTCATGGTCTTTTTCAAAAGACATTTAGACACTTTTGTTGAATTAAAAGCAAGCAATGACTGAACTGAACAGTAACTGAAACAAAACATTACAAAAACTTCAATTTATTTGAATGAAATCAAATAAGCAGTTAACATTAAACAAGCAAACACGTTCCACAGAGACCATGTGGGCAGATGTTTTAAAGAGACTATTTTAAAATACCCTATATTGCAAAACATATGCAGACAACTAGTCTTAAGTTTGGTACATCACATTTCACATTTAGTAATAATTTACTCATAACTCCCTCCACTCTCCTGGGAAGATGTTCCACTAGATCATGTAGTGTGCATATGGACATGTATGTTAGTTAGGGTGTTAGTAAAGTTCGGTATACAAATAAAAATTGAATTGAATTGAATTGAATTGAATTGAATTGAATTGAATGTAGGTTAGGTGAAGAGGCCTGGGGTGCTGTCAGTGTTCACATTCAGCCCAAAGGTGTTTAGTAGGATTTAAGTCAGAGCTCTATAACAGGCCATTTAGGATCTTCCTCTCCATGCCAGATCTTCATTAAGCTTAACCATGCTGGAAGAGATTTGGGTTTTCAAGTTTAAGTAGACACAAAAAATGTATTATTCAAAGAATCAAAAAGGACCTATACAAATCTGGCCTCCAGCTTTGTGGTAACAGGATAAAAAACACATATGGCTGGAAAGGTCAGGGGTCTCAATACCTTTGTCCATATAGTGTACTACATAATATAATGCTTTTATTTTATGCTAGTTATTTTGTGGTAAGATAATTAAAAGTATTACTGCTGTTGTTGAACATGCATCGTTATCTATATGTTTTTTTAAGATTTAAATACCGCAGTACCGCCGCGGATTTCCTTGGGTTGAAAACCATGATTTTGGGTGTAGGAGCGCACAATGGTCACAAGAGGCAGCACTTCAAAAAACCGATACCTTTACGTTGTGCTAACGTTAAACAGGACTTTAAACAAGCAAGCGATTCAAACAAATAAGCGATCTAGTAACAAATTAAATTTAACAATTTTCTGTTTACGAAATCAAAATAGTGAAGTGAAATGAAATGAACTATAGGTATACAACACATATAGATAGATAATACAGCCTACTCGTAAGCATTGGTGGTTCAGTGGTAGAATTCTCGCCTGCCACGCGGGAGGCCCGGGTTCGATTCCCGGCCAATGCAACTGCGTTTTTTCCCCCCAGTGTATGTGATCTTAAAACCAACTTTTCTCATTATATTTAATACAGCTTTATTTGCGTCGCTCATTAATTATTTCAAAACATCAGTTTATCCTTTTTAGTTAAACATCGTTTATTAAACATAGTTTAGTTAAACGTCAATTAATCTGAATAGCAAATGTCACCCATCTTTAAGTTTTAGTATTATGGGTATAAAATGTGCCCTTTTATACCTTCACAATAGCCACAGTCCCCCAAAACATTTCCTATAAATTCAAATCATTAGCATTTATTATATTTAAAATGTTTGTAATAGCCAAGAATAACATAACAACTAGCAAGTAACGTGTGTTCAACTAACACACCTCTTACATTAGAGACTAGCTGCCCACTTACCCCCTTACATCACTCACAATTACCCCTGACAATTACATCGAGCAGTATCATCGACAAAATCCGTTCAACTAATGTGCATTTATTTAAAATCATATGCGGGCAGATCTGAAATGTACACTTTTGTACGTCGCTCAGGATAAGGGTGTCTGCTAATTGACACAAATGTAGATGTAAATGTAAATTTTATTAAAAGCCATACGTTTCTGACAAAAAGAAAATACATAATACTGTTTTGAAGCTCAGGGGGATGTCCTCATGACATCAAATAATCAAATCAAATTGGCTGCTCAGACATCAGCAGTGAACACAACAACAGCACATCTTTTTTGAGTTGTTCTGTATATACATACATCAGCTTCAGATTTATAAGCATCCAACATCCAGGAATTTTTACCTCTGACCTTAAGATATCAATATGGTAAATAAACAATGTTTTCCATGTTTTCCATAGGTTAGGAACAATCTTGCATGGTCGGATGAACCATGTGGGCAAATGTGTTATGAAAAGTGCAGTTGTCTGTTAAAACCTCATGTCAGCAGTGGGATAATGTTTCAAACACACAAAGTGCACTGAAACTAAAAACCCTGCCAATGCACCAATGACACAACAGAAGGAAGGTAAATGTGCTTATAAAAAGACCAGCAGGAAGCACAGTAAAAGAGTCCTGGTGCAGTAATCAATAAGATCAATGAGAAAAAATCTTCAGTTACAAAGATACGGATAACAAGAGTGTGTTGTTCTCTGTGTGATGATAAAGCCTGCGATTGGATCAGTGTAATGCATATAAAAAAATACAGTGTATATGTGTGTTTGTGTGCGTGTGTGTGTGTTTGTGTGTGTGTGTTGTAATGCATATAAAAAAATACAGTGTATATGTGTGTTTGTGTGCGTGTGTGTGTGTGTGTGTGTGTGTGTGTGTGTGTGTGTGTGTGTGTGAGCGAGAGAGAGAGAGAGAGAGAGAGAAAGTAAGAGAGTGATAGAGAGGGGGGGGTCTTTGGTTATACATGCGCATGTCAAATTAGTGCTTTAAAGGACAATAGGCTTTGAACAGCATCTCAGAGTCTTTTACCAATCACACATAACAAAAAAGATGATGTGTGTGTGTGTGTGTGTGTGTGTGTGTGTGTGTGTGTGTGTGTGTATCAGATTTTGGTCACATAGTTGTTTAGTCTCTTTCACACTAGCAGGTGAGAAGAGCTGCAATCAATTAATGAATGATGTTGATGTTTATGACCCTGGAGGTGAAAATTAGTCTTATAGCATCATTGCAACACACAAACACACACACAAACAAACACATATTTATGGATATTTAGGCAACGCAAGTGTTTTTTGACTTTCAAGACATACATGTTCCTTTTGTTTTTATGCAACAAAGTAAAATTATTTGACAGTGGATGACTGGAAGAAATTTCTGTGGACAGACGGATTGGATATTTTTGGCTCAAACAGAAGATTGTTATCTATCATGGAATGGCCTGTCTACTCACCACACCCAAATCCTATTGAACTACTCTGGAATGAACTGGGAAAATAGCAAATAAATTGAAAATGAAGTGTAACATCTTTATATTTATATATTTGTTTGGTCTATAATACTTATTATACTAATACATTACTATGTTTGTTGCATAAAAACAGAGGGAACATGTGTCTCTTAAAAAACTATAAAGGTTTTGGTGTTACCAAACTTTTAACAGGCACCAGTTATATTAAAATTAAACAAATGAAAGAGTGAAAGTCAAAAGGTATCAAGCAAATGATGTGAATTAATATAATATGCACACTGAGATACAGTATTTCACAAAAATGCTCAGGTGTAGTTAAGCTAAATTGTAAGTTATTTAGTGTAGTTTTTAAGATGCAATATTCCTGGCTGTCTGTTTGCAAAGGGATGTACTATACTCTGTGAAGTTTAACATTTATTTTAATCATAATTTAATCTTAAACTCTGTACATGCAAAACTTCTAATTTATATTCAGGATATATCTTACCCCAGTATGTCTCCACAAAATGTGCCCAAATGTATCTCAGATGTGTTTTAAATGTAAATCTGAAATAGGAACTTTAATGCATTTATTTGGGACTGTAAGAACATTAAACCTTTTTGGCATGAGGTATATGATATGGTTCAGAAAACGCTGGCTAAAAAATAGACTTTGTCTCCAACTATTTATTTATTAAACTGCAAAACATTATTGGATTTCTCTACTGACTCACAGTCTTTATTAAATATCATTACCTATTTGGCAATGAAATGCGTACTTATTCTATATTCATCACCACAGGTACCGACATTAAAGATGTGTTTAGCACAAATGGCTAATCTTCTCCTTTTTGGAAAAACTTACGGATGACTTGCAGAATAAATCTGATGTATTCTGGTGGATATGGACCCCTTTGTGGGATTTACTTGGACAAACAAGACCCCAGCCCTGATTTATGTTATTTTTTGTGTTTTGTTTTGTTTATTCATTTATCCATTTGTTATTGTTTCCCTCATGTTTTGATTTGCCCTTTGCCTTTCCATAGTCACTTTCTCATATTAGCAATATATTGTTGTTATTAATATGCTTACTAAGTGTGTGTTGAATGAACGGCTCTGTTTTTTTTTTTTTTTTTTTTAGTGAGAAAATGAATAAAAATATAATAATATAAATATATTTTAAGAGATATTTTTGCCACCTATCATTGTGCTGGCGTTAATAATGAATTTACTGTAATAATCTATACCATGTTTTTTTTTTTGTTTGGTTTTTTTTTTTACTGTGTTATGTGCTGTTTAATTTTTACACAGCTCTTCTGCCTCATTTGCATAAGAATGTGTGTGTTTCTCTAAGTAATCTTACATACATTACATGGACCTGCTAT
The DNA here is from genome assembly GCA_024362625.1 of Silurus asotus. Taxonomy (NCBI): domain Eukaryota; kingdom Metazoa; phylum Chordata; class Actinopteri; order Siluriformes; family Siluridae; genus Silurus; species Silurus asotus. The sequence goes on along the minus strand of MU565024.1, from coordinate 7,733,512 downwards.
TTCTGTTCTTTGAATATTAAAAATCACTCAATATTTGATCGTAAGCATTTTATCTTAGCACTTCCGGAACTTATAATGAATGAAATCTGTGAATATATTTATGTAAATAATAGACTTAAAATACAATATTTTCTTCCCTCAAAGGACATATAACATGAAAGTGATTTAAATGATCTTTTATTTTATATCCCCCTTTGTATAATTTACGGGATGGAATGTGTTAAATTGCGTTACAAATAAACTTAAAAATATATAATTACAATTAAAAACAATAATTCATCAATATTAATTAAATAAGCAAATAATTATTCAAATGAAACAAATAAACATTCAGCCCATATTAAAGCCATCGTTATATTTAAACGGCTCATGTCACGTGGTCTAAGGGGGCGTCAACATCGCTTGGTTTATTTGTCTGTGTGTGTTTGTTTGTTTGTGCTTTTAGCGTTGGATATAAAGTATTGTGTTCTTTAACCAGATCAAACGAACAATCCCCCTATTGTGCACCTTTGGGAAGCTGAAAAAAAGCAAAATGCTTAAGATAAAAACACGGACCGTTTCTGGATACATGGCGGTTATGGAAATAAAATGGGCGTGGTTATACACGAGGGGCGTGGTTAGTTGTGTGTAGGCTACACAAAGGAGCAGCTGTGGCGCGAAAGTGGCGCGCGGGTGCGGTTTATAAGGGCTCGTGCTGCTTATTCACACTAGTTGTAAATAGTCTTTATTTTTTTATTTTCCGTTTCTTTTCTTTTCTTTACGTTTCCAGTTTACTTTGGATTTATAAAGCGCAGACTCAGGTGCGCCGACTCTTTCTTCTTTTTGTCGTTGGAGATTTTTTCCCCCTCCTTTGTTCCGGAAGTTCAATTGTTCTCTGTCTTTGTCCTTCAGCTCCTGCTTCTTCTTCTTCTTCATGTTCTTCTCCTCATTCCATTTCAATCCGGACGGGAGCAAATGAAACGGTAAATAATAACAACAACAACAATGATAATAATATGGTCAAATTTCTCCCCGTTTTGGAGCGGTTGTGCATGGTTGGAGATGAACTCTGATATGTATTGACTTTAAGAACTTTAACTCTGCAAAGCAGCTGTTTCCTGGTGGGATTTTTTTCCTCTTTTTTCCAAGTTCAAAAAAATATAAAGAATATTTTTCTTAAGCATGTAAATAAACCTGAATAATTGTAAACGCTAATAAACCCTTATGTGCACACAATGCAGTAGTAATGTTACCACATGCACGTGCTGCTACTGTATGGTGCGCGTGAGAGGGCGAGCATTGATTTATTCCATATAATTTCCTGGAAAACAAAATCTAATTTAGATTACGGACTTTGTAAATGGTTATGGCATTTTAGTCGTTATCGGTTGTAACGTATCGTCTGTTCACGACTAGGATTAAAGCATAATACGCGACTTTTACACTACTTTCATTGTGTTGCAGTCTGAGCCCGTGCTTATCTTCTCATCTGAAGGCGGACGATACAATGATGTTTATCGCGATATTTAAGCATCACAATATGCACAATCATCCAAATCAGCCTCATGCTTAATCAATAACGTTTCAGCATTAAAACATCAGTGCTATCAGATGCAAGTAACACTGAAGTGCCTTATAAACAGTGTGTGTGTTTGGGGGAGGGGGGGGGGGTTACATGTGGTTACATACTTCTGACATGCTGCTGGTATATTAACACATATGACTGTGTTGTTGTGTTACAGGTTGTGACTCCAGCTGTGTGTGTGGTTTAAACATGGAATGTGATCACCACCAGCACTACTTCTATGACGGGATGGATGGAAGGATCGAAGACTTTTTCACGTCTACAGCTCCCAGCGAAGACATCTGGAAGAAGTTTGAGCTTCTCCCCACGCCGCCTGTGTCTCCTCCCAGGACCTTTCCCACAGGGCGCTTGTTATTTCCACCGCCTGCTTCCGAGAGGAGCATGTGGGCTTCGGACGATTACGGTGTGCTTCCTCTGAAGAAGCTCGACCCATTGGACATGTTTGGGAACTTGAGTTCAGTGGTGATTAAGGACTGCATGTGGAGCGGTGGCTTTAACGCCACCAGAGTGGCACCTCGCCCAGAAACGCATCAGAACGAACTTGTGCACATGCACGCTCCACGGATCCAGAGTGCGACAAAACAGACTGATGTACAGGTCACGAGGTGTGTGAACCCAGCTGCTGTCCTCAACCTACCCGTGTCACAGTCCAAAAAAACCCCCGCATCCTCAGGGTCAGAGTCGCGCTCGGACTCGTCTGGTAAGAGCTCCAGCGCATGCACGTTGCCTACGGTGTAGGAATGTTGTTGAGGAAGTCATATGCGACTTCCTGTTTCAGCGTTTCGTGGTTGTTTTCCTGTTCTGAGATGCGTTGGCCTGGGAGTGCAAATGCGGATGAGGAAGTGACATTTTGTGTGTTAATGTTAATCCACGATCAAGAATCTTCATGTCCCCTTTAATCTCCTTGTTATGTGTTTGGATGAGTAATCATTGTCCTCCGACTCAAACCACTGCCTATATTTCTTTGAAAAATAAAAACCAGTTTTATTATTTTAATCTGTTTTGGTGAGGAATGTTCAGTTGCTGCAACTTTTTAACCTTTAAGACATTTTGCATGAACTTGTTTCTTTATTAAGATTGTTTCACAAATAACTTATTCAAAAAAGGACAGATACTGGAATCTTGTTTGTGTGTGATTTTTAAGAAAAATTTAAATTCACACACTTTTGACAGACCAGGGATTTACACTCATTTGAGTTTTAGACTGTAGAAAAGTCGTAAAAATTGCTAAGTTTGCGCTGTGGTGTTTCTTCCTCAGACGATGACGACGACGACGAGATCGATGTAGTGACTGTGGAGAACCGCTTGAAGAAGCGCACTCGCACGCCCATCACAATCGCCGTGAGCGCGGACCCACACGGCCCACGCAACAAGCACTTCCATATTTCTCTACACCGCCAGCAACACAACTATGCTGCTCCATCTCCCGAATCAGACGACGAACACCACATGCTCCCCGACGACGATGAGTATGACGAGGAAGAGCCACTTGGAAAGCGAGCCCGACTCGACCCATTGCTCTTATCTGCTCCTTCGTCCTCCTCCTCTTCTCCGGCCAGCTCTGACTCCGAAGACTCCACCGAGCAGCGCAGGAACTTCCTGGAGAGAAAAAGGCGAGACGACCTGCGATCTCGCTTCCAGATGCTCCGGAATGAAATCCCTGGTCTGTCGGAGTCAGCAAAATCCTCTAAGGTGGCCATCCTGACCCATGCCACTGAGTACCTGCTGCAGCTGCAGACGCGAGAGAGGCGGCAAACGCAGGAGAGGAAGAAACTCCGAGCCAGACGTCAGCTGTTACTGCGCAAAATCAGCGCCCTCAAAAAGTCATAAACTCTACCGGACTGATATTTATTCTTGACATTCTTGACATTGACATTAAAGGGGTTAAGTCGAACTAATGCATACATTATGCAAAGAACGTCTAGTTGAAATGACAAATCTTAATAGCTGGTATCCCTGAGATGAGTGCAGTGAGAGCAGCGCAGGTCAAACTAAATTATTGTATGGCCTTAAAGATCTCAAACATGCAAGAACCAAAAACTGAACTTGAACTGTGTTTAACTGGACCATATCTCCTCAAATCATTCCCTTGAATTCAGTTAAATCTGAAATTCAAAGCAGAAATAAATGTAATCCGGAGATGCTGTGTTGCTCCCACACTAAGATGGAAGTCTATTGTGCTGTGATCTGATCATGAGGATCCTTGTGTCATATGTGTTTACTCAGGCCTGGAACAGGGGGAAAAAGAAAACACTGTTAAGCATTGCCTTGTGCTAATTTCTTGGTTTCTCAAGCCAAGTGTAGGAAATGAGATTTCTTACATTTTGGCAATTGTCGAAAAAAAAAATCTGCGTGTGAGTGAAATGATTAAACAGAACAGGTGATAAGGTTGTCGTGTTACACCAGGTGAACTTTGCACATTAGGAGCAGGAAGTGTTTGTATTTTTCTTTATAAGAATGAGATGATTCATTAAATCCTCATGGTTTGTTTGTGTGTGGGTTGGGGGGTTAATGATGCACATCTTTTCATGTTTTCCTCAATTACCTCAGTGGTGTGCGTGTGCAGTTGTGCTTGCTGTAACATTTACACATGCTTTTTTTGGTTATTTTTTTTTGTTTTTTATTATTGAATCTGCACAATGAAATACTTTTGTCATTTGTGTTTTTCACATCACAGATTCTATTTTGCTAAAAAAAATAAATGCAGTTAAAAAAATCTTCGTGTGTGTGTGTGGTGAAAGTTGTATGAGGAAGAAAATCTACCAGAAGGCAACAGTTTAACTTCCCTGACCTGTATGACTGGTTATACACACCTGAACAAAATGCACAGTGTGTGTGAAAGAACACTGGGTTACAATTAAGAATGGAAATAATGCAGGCTGTTTCCCTTTGTATAACTGGTTTGATAAAATTTGTGTTTATTCTCTCATAACCCTAGGTTGTGTGGAAGTAAAGAGGAAGTGGTAACCTGTCTACACTTTCCTCTCTTTTGGAGTTTTCATCATTGTGTTTTCAGTATTGCGACATGTTCCACTGTCCGTGTGCTTTAAAATTACTTTTCTGTATTTATTGCTGTGTTTTTATTTTATTTTCCCCTCACACTTCATCTTCTCCTTTTTGCTTCTGAGTGCAGAATAGAAACACACATGACATAAAAACAAGAAGTAGGCAATGATCTTAAAATTCTAATGGGATGTGTTGTGACATGAGAATGTATCGACCAATAGGAGATGGCAGATGTAAAGACTTCAGACTTTTCTTTTTGATGTTCAGGCTGTTGCTCACCTCAAGAGCTGGATGATGCAGCACTGACCTCATGGTAAGTTTTCTTTCTTTCTTTCTTTTTTTTTTTTAGCAAATCACAGTACACACTTCCATTTGGAAGGGGTTCTTATCAGGGATCTTGTGTATAATAATTATTATTGCACATTTATCAGCTATTCTTACTTAGCCTCTTTACTATGTGGGTATGAACAGTCACCAACTTCCCCAACTCTCAGCGCTTCACAATTGACCTGAACATTTTATAAGGGTGCCAATATCTTTCCTAAAAATGTCGCTTTTGCATTTTCTGCTATATATTCCGTCTTCTGGCCGATTTATTTGTTATTGTAAATCTAGTTATCCAGTTGTGCTGTGTGCATGGTGGAAAGAGCATTAACAGAACATTTGGTTGCTTTGGAAATGCCGCATCATTCGAATCCTCCCACTCTGCGTTATGATTGGTCGTCGTGACTGTCACTCAGACTGAGGTTCAGTGTGACTGGTGGATTTTCGGAAGACGCTCTAAATAAGACTGGCTAAGGGTTTAATGAAGCGTTATAATGACGGTTATTAAACAAAATTAAACACACACAATACACATTTACGTGGTGTACGTCCCCAAATATATATCATTTAGTTAACACAAAATCAATCCTGGATTCCCTTGAAAGTATATAAAAAAACACAATTTCCATTAAAAACCTCGAATGCAGCAATACACACAAGTTTGCGGACGACCATAAGAAACGTATGTGCTTTTTGGACACCCTATTCCACATTCAGTCCCCATCTGCTGCTATAATATCCTCCACTCTTCCGGGAAGATGTTCAGCGCGTGGCTTCTGCCATCTGGTGGATGAGAGTGAAATAATTCGAACTGAGTATTTAATAAAAAAAAAAAATCTTTAATAATTTAGGTAATGTTGTGTTTATTAGTTTCAGGCATTTTCTTAATAAATTAAACAGTTGTTTAATATATTGGTTTTATGTAATCGTTTTTATTTTCATTCTAAACCACTGCACGTGCGCTCATGGAGGTTAATACTATTATAAACGAGATATAAATTAGTTATTTGCTATTTATTTACATGTATATTTGTACTTGTTTTGTAGTATTATATTAAAATTAGTGTTGACGCTAAGCACAAGCTGGCAGATGTGCATTATGTTTAATGTGAACTGTAAACGCCAGGTTTTTGGCTCGCACGTTCATTCGTTAGTGTTCACGTCCATCTTTTGGGAGGCCCAACAAGAACCTCAGCGCTTTCTGACACGCCATTGGTGTATTCATATTACATCCCGCCTCTTGGCCGCCGCGCGGGGAATCTGATTGGTCGATAAGATGTCGTTTAAATTTGAAATTTCTCTGCGCCGTTGAGACGTCTGATAAACGGGTAGAGGGACGGTGTAGGACGCACGAGCTTTTAACGGCGACAGTGGGTTTTTTTTTGTTTTTTCACCGGAAAGAAACCCGACGATTTAAGGTATATTTTCAAATATAAACGAGGTAAGATTAGCAGCATTCCTCGTTTAATGTTAAATAAGAAATATGATGACAAGTGTTGGCTTTTTGTGTGTGTGAAGTCCATGTCTGTTATAACGGTCACTATGACCAGAGGGTTTGCTTTGTGTTCATTAACATATCAAACAACGTCACAAAACAAGATTGTTCCTTATTATGTTTATTGAAATTAGTTATTTCTTACTAGGTGATGATACAAATCCGGTGTTTTCTGTTAAGTTACGACGTTTCTGTAATGTTGAGCTAATTATTAGCTGTAGTAGGTGTGTATCAGGTATGTAGGCTGGGACTATTTATGTTTTGCTAACTCGATAATACATTTGCTAACTATGTGAAATGGTTTATAGCATGTCTTACAAATTTTGTTTAATTTGTTGATATAGCTGTATAAGCGCTGGCATCCATTACAAGTTCAACTGACAAGAATGCGTGTAGGAAAAAAATATTCCTCGAAATATAAACGTGTCCCTCACATTTTAAAAACATTTTTAACATTGTATACTTTTTTTTTTTTTAACGTGTTGCCTTTCTTCCCAGTTAGTTAGCTCTTATTATGATTTTATTCCTCCAGAAAGAGGGGTCATTTGTCAAAGGAATCTGCAGTATAGAGACTCGGGTGACACCTTTTATTAGGCATTTTATAGTTATTTTATATTCTTTAATGAAGTCAAGTGAAAATTGTTTAGACCAGGCCTTCAAACAAAGAACTGCTTGGTTGTCAGTGTTCTGTTAGTTAATTAGGTGATTCAGTACCCAGTAAGATGGGGAGTATATCTACACACTTACAGATTGATAATTTTAATCATCCCAGTGTGTTACAGCAACACTGTATGCTGTGTGTGTGTGTAAATAAACAGTTACAGGAGGAATGGTGTGTCCTGAAACAGCAGTTGCTATGATCAGGTGTAGTCTAGTAAAGATTGAATTCCCAATTTGTCTATATAAATAAAATGTACATACGACAAGCCAGTAAGTGACCGTCAAAGCCCTGAACTGACACTTGCTATGAATATTCTTGAACCCATATATTTACGTTTTTAAAAAGCAATATTAGACCGATTGATGCTAAGGTTAATCCCCAAATCTAATTCCTTCTTACTCCCTCACAAACATGAGATCAGAGTCTGTTTTGTATTCTTAAATTTCACTAAATTTTTGGAGTTCTTTGCTACAAATCCTTCTGCCCTTTCAATTTGAAAGAAGCCCCTTCATGTGTTAACTGTGGGCTATAGACAGTCATGCTTTATTCCTAATCCTCCCACTCATCAGCTGACTGGAATGATATGAGTCTGCGCAACGTCCGGTCATTTGCTCCCTCAGACTAGTTTCCACAACGTGTTTATCATGATGTGTTTAAATACTGTATTTGTGTGTCATTGTACACACACGTGACTATCGTTTCCCAATTTCCCCTGCATGAGTTCTGTAATGCATGTGTGTTTTTATTTATAATAGTAGTTTATAGTAGTAATAGTTTTGTGCTAGCATCAGCTGCTTCCAATCGGTTTTGAGTTTTTGGCACAACAATTTAGTTTGAAATATTGATGTCTATAAATGTGCAATGAGGCTGTCAAAAAGGAAAGTTTCTGTACAAAATAGCATGTACAACAGCAAATCATCTGCTTTTAATCTGTGTATTATGAACACCGTATAATAAAACACTGTTAATAATTCTCTAGAAGAGTATGTTGTGATTTTATCTCGATTCTGATATTACCTGGTGACAGAATAATGCAGACTGAATTGTAATTGAATATAGTATCATCCCATTCCTGTATACTTTCTCCAAATACTACGTGACTGCTGTTTGTTTACAGAATGAAAGTGTCGTTCTTATCAGTAGACCTGCATGCTCAGTGCTGGAGTGCATGATATACGGAGCAGGCGTGGTTTTATGCTGAAAGTCTTTCTCTCTACCCCCTCAGTATGAGCTCGGAGGTGGTGAACGATGAGAATCAGGTCGCTTTGCCCGTACGTAAGCGCGTCCCATCTGAATCGTCCGCCGACATTTTCGCTCTTGATCAGCCCACGGGCCGTCCGTCCATCCTGAGGCAGTCTCAGGTGGAGAACCTTAACAAGAACATCTCTAAGGGAGTGAAGGTATGAGTGGGGTCTTTCTGGGGTTTCTTGTTCTCTCTTTATTAATTTATTTTGTATTATTTTTTTGGACCCATGTGTGTATGTTATGTAACGCTAGATGCAGGAAAAGGCTCCACTCCTTTCAGTTGCATAGAATGTTCTTGTTTGGAGTTTTTATTATTAAAAATGTGATACCTGATGTGATTCTTAATTATGCCATAATAGACTGATTATCATGTTTTATGTTTAAACACCAATTGGAAGCAGTTGATAGAATGTCTATCCTCTGAATTAAAAATAATTGTTGGATATTAAATAAAATATAACATCAAACCATTTTGCTGGCAATTTTTGAGCAAGGTGCTAAATGATTATGCCTAATATTTTTTTGTCATATTGTGTACTTATGATGTACTTTCTCACTGTTAACACTATTCCTTGAATAGGAAAACTTTTACTTTTCCCAGTGCTGCTGTATGTTTTTTTTTTTATTAAAAATAATTGTTGGATATTAAATAAAATATAACATCAAACCATTTTGCTGGCAATTTTTGAGCAAGGTGCTAAATGATTATGCCTAATATTTTTTTGTCATATTGTGTACTTATGATGTACTTTCTCACTGTTAACACTATTCCTTGAATAGGAAAACTTTTACTTTTCCCAGTGCTGCTGTATGTTTTTTTTTTTTGTATACTCCTGATTTTATTTGTGTAATAATATTGTAGTGGTATTGTAATCTTTTTCTAACATTATGCATAAGACACATTTGGTCCCTTTTTTTATTTTTAAAATTTATATACAGTGCCCTCCACAATTATTGGCACCCCTGTTTAAGATGTGGTCGTGGACTTCTAAAAATTCTCCTTTTTTAAAAAACAACAGAACCCAAATGCAAAAAAAGAGAAAAATCCAACCTTTCATGTAAGTACATAACTTTGGTGGTAAAAAAAAATCACACATTTAGAAAAGAAAAGAAAAACCTTGAAATCATGTGTGCCACAATTATTGGCACCCCTAACAATTCCTCTGAAAAATTAATTTTTTTAAAAAATATATTTTTCTGTAGTTGCTAAGGTTGGTCAGGGTATCTAGGGACTTTTAATTAGTAATTCATGATTTCCTGTTTCCCTGGGGTATAAATATGACGTGACACAGAGGCCTAATTCTCTTACCCATTTGTCAACATGGCAAAGACAAGAGAACACACCATTCAAGTAAGGCAGATGTGTGTCGACCTTCATAAGTCAGGCAATGGCTACAAGAAAATAGCCACTCGCCTTAACTTGCCGGTATCTACAGTCAGAGGAATCATTAAGAAGTTTAAAACAACTGGAACAGTGACAAACAAGGCTGGAAGAGGTCCCAAGTTTATCTTGCCACAACGCACAGTGAGGAGGATGGTAAGAGAAGTAAAAAAAATTTCCAAGCTCACCGTCACAGAATTGCATTAAAGAGTGGCATCTTGGGGTCACAGAGTCTCCAAAACAACCATTGGACGCTCTCTTGGGAGGCATGCAAGGAAAAGGCCTTCTCACTAACACTCACAAACATAAACGTCTGGAGTTTGCTAAGCGGTACTGGGACTTCAACTGGGATTGTGTGCTTTGGTTAGATGAGACTAAGATTGAGCTTTTTGGCAACAAACACTCTAAGTGGGTCTGGCGTAAAACAAAAGATGAGTATGCCGAAAAGCACCTCATGCCCACCGTGAAGTATGGTGGAGGATCTGTGAGCCTGTTTCTCTTCCAAAGGCCCTGGGAACCTTGTTAGGGTGCATGGCATTATGAACGCATT
>MU565024.1:7707224-7722984 GCA_024362625.1 Silurus asotus | reverse complement strand
GTTGGATTTTTCTCTTTTTTTTTTTTTGCATTTGGGTTCTATGTTTTTAAAAAAAAGGAGAATTTTTAGAAGTCCATGACCACATCTTAAACAGGGGTGCCAATAATTGTGGAGGGCACTGTATATATAATATATATATAATATATATAAATAAAATTAGTGGGTTTATTCCAAAAAATATTTTTGTTCCTCCAGGTTTGTTTCCAGACTCCTCTCAGAGACCCTGTCACAAAGAGGATCATGTCCCCGAGCCGTGTGGGCAGAATGGCTACTCTTGATGACTGCACTAATGCACTGGAGTCTCTCAAACTCAAGTAAGTGCTGAGTGTTTTATGTTGTGTATGCCAGGACTCCTAATACCCACAACTAATGATGTCCTAAAATTCCAGGTCTCCCTCTCCGCCCAGTGCTTCCACACAACCGATCAACGTTCCCACTAAAATGGACAGTTCCTTTCCAGACGACGACATGCCCATTCAGAGCAGAGGAGGCTACACTATTGACTTTGACAACCTTGACTCTGTGAATCCCTTTCAGAGCTCAAGTAACATAATCCTCTCTCCACCCAAACCAGCAGTTCTGCTGCTGGACACACTGACTGAGCCGACACTAGCCGCCTCATCTCCTGCTCTTGAAGAAGTGGAACAGGTTACGGAAAAAACAGACATGGCTCTGGACGAGACTCTCCCTTTCATTCCGTCTGTAGAGAATTCCCTGGCAGACTTTTCTGCAGAAGGTACTTCCACGGACAGCACGGTGATCATCGAGCCAAGGAGAACTGCACTTGCAGATCACGTCGCTGATTATACGGTTGACATAGAAGTTCCCGAATCGACCCCTGTCATTGATGCAGTAGCCGATTTGCTTTTATCCCCTAAAGCATCCTACCAGGTTGATTTTGATAACTTGGAATCGGTGGACCCTTTTAAAACCAGTGGCTCAAAAATCCAGAACTCTCCTCCTGTCTCTGGGAAACCACCAATCAGTAATTTAGCACCATCTAATACTGAGGAGATGAGCTCAGGAGTGAAGAACAGTGAGATGCCTAGTGAGCATGAAGATAACCATTCTATCATGAAAAAGCTCAATCTTTCAGAGGTGAGCACAGACAGTGCTGCCCCCTCAGTGGTGCCCCCTAAAGATGCTCCCATGGTGCTGGAGTTTAACTTTGATGACTGCACTGAAGTCAAACGCAAGCCTCCTCCCAAACGCCTCGGCTTAAAAAAGGCTCCCCTTTCCAAAACCAAAACAGAAGCTGCAAAGCCGGCATCTGCTACATCCGAGAAGAAAAGTCCAGAAACCAAACCTGAGTCATGCGACATGCCCTCAGGCAGCATGGAGACAGAGATTCCTCCAGCCAGAGGTGCTTACAGTATGGACTTTGATCAGTTTGATGATCCAAACTTTAATCCGTTTGGTACAACAGCAAAAATGGGGAGCTCTCCTCCTCGTGATGTTCCAGTGGTGAGGGAAAGCTCAACAAGGCCAGCGCAAGCAGAAAACCAGGAAATCTCTGTGGAGAGCGCCACACACAGGTCAGTGAGGAGAGCATCATGGGGGTGGTCTGAGGAAACGGAGTTTGAATTTTATTTATAATTGGAGATTTTTCAAAATATATGTAATGATGGTGGAACATCTAAAATGATTGTTCTCATTCATACCTGCAATATTGAAGCTATAAACAGATTTTCTCATTGAACTCGCAGGAAACTAAAAGCTGTATGTGGTTTTATGTATGTATTTCTTTTTATTTTAAAATTGTGTATTCTATCTTTTGTATTTCGAGCAGTTCTCTTTTCTCTGAACCTGAAAAGGCAGCAGAAGCTGAACCATCCTTTAAGGTGAGTGTAAAGCATGAAGAAAAGTCATGTGGAGTGTACAAGTTCTCCAGTCTAATCAAAATCAACACTGAATTATAGTTTGCCGAAAGCATGTAATTTAGCCTCTGCCCAGAGAGAGGTTTTTATACGCACAAGGCAAGATTGTGTACTTGTTGCTGAAAATTCCACCATTATACCTCTAAAGCTATTAATTTTAATGATTTGATGAATGGCTCGTGTTTATTTTTGCAGGCAACTGAAGAACCTGAGCCCTTACTGGTTCCAAAAACACATCAGCCCTGCATTCCAGATGTTCCAAAGCCTCAGAAGGTGGAAGAGCCGGCTTTTTCCTGCTCAGCAGACTTTGACAGTGCTGCAGCAGATGATGAGTTTGTTCCTGGCTCCATGTGTAAGTGTGTGCGTGTGCTGCAGGAGTTTGTCATGAGTGTTTAATCACGTGTTGAATCAATTGTGTAATTGCTTTTGTGTAAATTGTGCAGTTATGCCAAGTGATCTGGATGGACAGATTGATTATCTGGAGCAGTTTGGATCAAGCACTGTGAGTGTGTGTGTGTGTGTGTACACATTTTTAAAAAACTTTTCTTATACGTTGACGAGCCACTTATGTGTTGGTTTGTATGTGTGTAGTTTAAGGAATCTGCTCTGCGTAAGCAGTCCCTCTATCTGAAGTTTGATCCTTTGCTGAAGGAGAGCCCAAAGAAAGCCGCAGTGGACAGCTCGAGCTTCGGGTTCAGTCTGCCTCGCCCCTCTTTGGCAATCAGGTCAGTCACGCTTCATCTCCAAACCCCAGTTTTTAGACTCATTTAGTCGCGGAGTTCGTGTAAAACTGAAATGGCTCTGTGTGTCATAGAATGATGGAGGCTGCAAGGACAGAGGTACGGCAGAAATCTCAGAAAGATGACACAAAGCTGCTGGAGGACTTTCCTTCACCGGTAAGATGTTCAGGCAAATGCAGAATGAACAACAGTATGATTTTTATAAAGCTGAAATAAGCAAAGATATATGGAATTAGTTAGATGGTATGCATCTAAAGTCTGATCGCTTGTGGGAAGAAGCTTTTCCCAAGCAACTCTGATTTGACCATCAGACTCGCACATGCAGTGGTCTCAAAGGTGGTCTTAATCCACTTGCATGTCAATTGTAGAGAGATCTGACTCTACTCACGTGAAGAAGGTTAAGAAAAGTGTGTGTGTGTAAATCTCAAATGTACATCAGTACACAATTCACAATGCAGGTTTCGACAACAACAGTTTCGAGTGTGTTTATCAACTCTCATTTGCAAAAGTTAAATTAGAAAGTAGTTAGTTTTTCTTAATTTGAAATCTGTTAAAAAAGAAAATCCACTAACACTGTGTGTGTGTCTCTGTGTGTGTGTGTCTCTGTGTGTGTGTGTCTCTGTGTGTGTGTGTCTCTGTGTGTGTGTGTGTGTGTGTGTGTGTCTCTGTGTGTGTGTGTGTGTGTGTCTCTGTGTGTGTGTGTGTGTGTGTCTCTGTGTGTGTGTGTGTGTGTCTCTTTGTGTGTGTGTGTCTGTGTGTGTAGGCAGAGCCTCCTGCAGTTCAGGACCCCACTGTACTGGATCTGCTGGTCCCAACAATGAAGCAGACCCAGATGAGCGAGGATGTCATAGTGGACATGCTGCTGTACACACAGAAAGACATGGACACTGCTTTGGAAAAAGCCCAACAACAGGTACGTTGAGAAACACACGAATAGTAAACTTGCAGGTGCAAAGGGAGAAATGGTGCTGCTCTCATTACTGTGATTCAGTTCTGCACTTGGAGATACATCATCAGTCTGCATCACTTTTACAGAAAGCTAACTGTGCAGTGGGAACATAGAACGTGAAGTCCACCAGTCCCCTAACTAGGCAAAATAATTAAAGATTTGTCAGCAAATTGTCAAATTGCCACACACACACACCACCCACACACACACACCTGTGTTTGGTTTCAGTTCAACATAAATGAACAGACACTTGGATCCCATCACTTTGTTAATGTTGATTTTTAGTGTTAATTGCATGCTCTATTTGTATAAAACTAAGTGCCTGAGGCCTTTTTTAATGTGTTTTTGTAGGCAGAGGAGAAAGTGGTGGATCTGACTGCTCAGATTGAGAAATTGAGTCTGAATAATCAGCATGCGATGTAAGTCTGCACTCAGGTTGAACACGTTATCAGTTTTACACTCATGGTGTTTAGCCTCACGCTTTCTTCCTTTGATAGGCTGATCGTGTCTGAATACGAGGCAGTTATCGCTCAAATCACAGGTATGTTGCAGAAATGCCTTCCTTTTTCTGTTTATTTATTTATTATTATTGTGGGTTTTTTTTTTTATGTGTGTGGTGTGTGCATGAGTGCAGCTGAGCACAAGAAGAAGGAAGAGCTAGCACAGGCCGAGCTAAGCCGAGTGCTTCAGGAGAAACAGCAGCTGGCAAAAGAGCTGAGCGACATGGAGCATTCCTTCTCTGACGTTGTCAAGCGCCTAGACCGACGCAAAGAAGTTATTGACGGGTTCAAGAAGGTGTATTGATAATCTTTCGCCACTTCAAACCCAGAATCATGCCTACTTTTAATTTTAATTCAACTTCCTGCACAGATGTTCAGAATAGTGTAGTGTTTATTTTAAATAGTTTAACAAGAAATTTTATTACAATTACATTAGTGTTATGTATATAACAGGTCAGTTGTATAACACAGTATTTTTCTTTTGGGTGTAAATGCAGTGACGGTGCACTTCATGCTATGTTTCTAAACAACGTGTGTGTGTGTGTGTGTGTGTGTGTGTGTGTGTGTAGAACGAGGAGACGCTAAAGCAGTGCGCTCAGAGTTACTTGGCCAGACTGCGGAAGGAGGAACAGCGTTATCAGACACTCAAATCTCACGCAGAGGAGAAAATTGATCAGTAAGTGTTCATATCTGTTCACTGACTAAAAATGACCATTTTTATTTCTTTCCATGCTTTTTTTTTTTTTTTTTTTCCATTTTTTTTTTTTTTTTTTTTTTGGGTCTCGCACATTTATGACTACATTTATAAGGTAAAACCAGTTTAGCTCCTGTTCACAAACATGATTGAGACTTTAGAAAGTGAGCAGGGAACTGATTGGAGCAATCATTTGAGTACTATTTTTGTAATCAACTCTCTGAATCGTCTTCTTCCCGGCAGAGCGAATAAGCAGATAGCAGAGGTACGCAGTAAGCAGGGAGCAGAGGTTTCTGCTCTCCAGGTGCAGCTCAGGAGAGAGCAGCTCAAAGTGCAGTCTCTGGAAAAGAACCTTGAGCAGAAGGTACCACACTGCCCTGAAATTTTATTTCCTACACTGTTACTCCATCTTCTTTCGTAATTTCACTGTGACTTTCATGTTCAATATAAGAAGTGCAGTTCAGCATATTCATTATATCCTCTCTGGGTGCGGGGGTGTGTTTTAAAAAAATAATAATAATAATAATTAAAAAAAAGTAAAATGAATGATTAAAGGACGGGAAAGAAATATGCGTATTGACCTGTTTACATGCGGTGTGACTATTTCTTGTCTGTGTGTGTTCTCAGACAAAGGAGGTGGAGGATGTCACCAAGCTGTGCGATGAGCTTATTGCAAAAGTGCAGCAACACTGATCTTGTTTGTTTGTATATCTGTGTCTGTGTCTCTCTTTCTGTCTTTCTCTCTCTCTCTCTCTCTCTCTCTCTGTACGTAGATGTCTTTTTGTGTGTTTCTTATTGTTGTTCATCTTGTAATTGACCGAATAAAAAAAGAAAGACTTTTACTGTGCAACACTGACTTCTTTCAGTGAAAAGGTTAAATAAAGAGTTGAAAACAAACAGCTGCCTGACTGTACAACTTATTAACATGAGCTCCACCTACAGTAAACCTTCCAAAGGAAACTAATACACACGACTTCCACATGTTAAGAATCTAGGGATTTAAGTTTGGGTTGATTCCTTTTTTGTGGGTTTTTTTAATTTTTTTTTTTTTTTTTTTTTTTTTTAATCAAATGTAACATGATTATGTGCTGAATATTTGGGTAAAGATTAAGTTGGTGAGAGAGCGAGAGAGACAAAGAGATGAGGTCTGCAATGCAAAGCCTGAGAGTTCTGCTCCTGTGAGTGTAGAACCAGCCCTGTTTGGAAACTGAGGGAAAACGAGAAGCATTTAAATATACAAGTCACATTCTGATTCCCCACTAACTCTGAAGAAGGAATAACCTACTTTTTATAACCAGACCAGATTATTTTTATGTATTTTTAAGTTGTCTCTACGCTTTTTCTCCTCATGGATATAATGTTGGGTAAAATGTAGTAGAACTGAACCACAATAAAAAAAATTAAAACTGGTTAAATGAATTTATATCCCAGGTAATTATAATGTGTAAATAAATGGGGTCTTCCACATTTAATGTAAACGTTCCACTTTAAACTATTGGGCAGTTATTCACCATACAATCAAAATGACAAATAACTAGAGAATAAAACAAAAAAAATTTTGTATGTGGACTAAAAATCTTAAAAAAAAAAAAAAGAAAGTCAACTGTTTGGAAACACAATTGGTTTACTGTAGTTTACTCTGCTTTAACTCTCGGGATGATTAAAGGAAACACTGATATAAAAAGCACTGTAAAGTGTCCATTTTTCTTAATGATGTTATCAAAGCGATGTCATTATTTCTATACTAAATACCATGTTACCTTTAATTTAATTACTTTAAAAAATCATGTTCATAAACTTTATTTTCAAACTGATAACTTGTATAAATGTGTTTTATTTATATACGCAAAGTTATTCATGTACCGAGCGGTTCTTTGTGTTATTGCGGTTGTTCTCCGCTCCTGCAGGTGGCGCAGTTTCATCTTTCCGCCACTTAAACCTCCTCCAGCACGCGCCGAGTGAGATTCTCGTCGCGCCAATTTTAAAGTGTTTTGATTTCGGATGGGGCTCATTTAATTTCTTTAGTCCTTTTATTTTAAATATAGCAATTATTCTACAATGAACACAAAAGGAAAAGGTAGATAACTGATTCCTTACACTCACTCTCTCTGTCTGTTCACTTTTGCGGGATTTACATTTTTTATTAGTTGTGTGAGGCGCTGAAGCTGAAGCTCAGGTTAAGCTAACTGTTAGCATGCTAGCTGCGTCAGTAAACATGAGAATCACATGTTTATCCAAATGCATTTAAAATTACGTTAAATATTTGCTTGTTTAATTTTTCGACAAGATCAAAGGTCAATACATACATATTTTTTTCAGTACACTGAGCAATATGACAAACATCTTGAATAGTTTTATGGTTTAAAAGTTAAACGTTTAATTTATATACATATTTATACACACAGCAGTAGAGTGTAATTATAAAATGGCTATAAAAATATCAGTGTGAAAAAGAAAAGAGTCAAATAATGTTTCTATTAGTTTAGAATACATCTAATAATCTAATAATTTATTTTAATAATTACTTATTTGTTGTTTGTCAGTAATAAATAATCATATATTTATTGCAATAATATAAAATTCTTAATACTAATTTCTTTTATTTGTATTGTATTACTGTTATAAAAATAATTCACAATGTATACTTGAAAATAAAAATAAATAAAGTGAAAGTTCTGATGTGATCATATGATTTGAGTCGTGTGTATGATGTGTTTGAACAGTGTGTTATTTATCAGTTCTTTTAGCAATGCATTCTTTTTTTCTTCTTTGCAGGTTTTGGGGACACGACTTTACCTCTCCAATCCAACAGGTAACTTCATTTTCCTGCTTCAGCACCTTTACCTTGACCTTTCAGAGACTTGAACAGCAGAGACAGGAGCAGGGAAGCCTTTAACCAGATTTACAGAATAAAATTTTTATTAAAGAGTTCTGGATTATTGAGCTCTTATTCTCCTTTTAATAGATCAGAGAGTTCAGAGTTTAAACGATGAGTCATTCAAGATTTTAATTAGTCACAAACATAGTTATATGCAGAGTGCAATGTAAATGTAAACCTGATCGGCCGCTCAGAAATTGTGCATCAGACTATAAATGGATTAAAGGGACTATAAATGTAAAATATTTAAAAAATGAGCAAATAATACGAGAAGATATGAGAAAATATATCATGTATAATGATAATTAACTGGCATTAAAAAAAATAGTGCAAATATATTTAGATGAGCAAATGCAAGTACAAAATGTAATGAGGTATAATAAAAAACGCATAAGAGTCTAATGGGATAGTTCAGATGGGCATGTTCGCATTGTGTATGATTTGTTTGTGGGAAGGAGCTCCTCTTAAACCTCTCAGATTTGACCATCAGTCATCAGTTTGTGATGCTCTTCCTCGGCATGAAACCATAATGTTGCTCACAGATGGTCACCTCTTCTCTCAGCCTGGCTTCCACTACTCTTTCCCATAACTTCATGGTGTGACTGATCAACTTAATTCCCCTGTAGTTACTGCAGGTCTGTACAGCTTCCTTATGCTTAAAGATCAGTACCAGCACACTCCTTCTCCATTCCTCAGGCATCCTCTCACCTTCCAGAATCTAGTTAAACAATCTTGTCCACTGCCATCTCTCCTAAACATCTTCATGCTTCTACTGGTATGTCATCTGGTCCAAACCTATTTTCCACTCTTCATCCTCTTAATCGCTGCTCTCACTTCCTTTTTATTTAAATTGCTTACTCAGTTCCTGCTTCACCATCTCCACACCATCCACCCTTCTCTCTCTCTCAATTTCCTCGTTCATCAGCTGCTCAAAATAATCCCTCCATCTTCTCAACACACTGTCCTCACTAGTCAACACATTTCCATCTCCATCCTTTATTGCTCTAACTTGCAGCACATCCTAAACAGCTCAGTCCCACTGCCTGGCCAATTGTTATAAATGCTTTTCTCCCTCCTTAGTGTCCAACCTCTCATACAGCTCCTCATATGCCTTTTCCTTGGCTTTCGCCACATCCCTCTTTAGCCTGCTGCCGCATCTCCTTGTACTCCTGCCTACTTTTCTCATCTCTTTGCTGATCCCAATTCTGTTTTGCCAACCTCTTTCTCCTTATGCTCTTCTGCACTTCCTCATTCTACCACCACGTCTCTTTGTCTTCCTTTCTATTTCCAAACTCTTCCCTAAATCTCACACTACACTCTCCCTCCTTTAGTTTTCACCTTCTTATTCTTCTTTCAGTCCTCATACTTCTCCTCTTCTTCTTCACCTTCAAAACCATCCTACAGACCACCATCCGATGCTGTCTAGCTACACTGTCTCCTGCCAACACCTTACAGTCTCCAATCTCCTTTAGGTTGTATCTCCCGCATAGCACATATTCCACCTGTGTGCACCTTCCTCTACTCTTATACGTCACCCGATGATCCTCCTTCTTCTTAAAATAAGTGTTCACCACTGCCATTTCCATCCTTTTAGCAAAATCTGCCCTTCCACATTCCTCTCCTTAAGGCCATACCTACACATCACCCACTCATCACCTCTGTTCCCTTCACCTACATGCCCATTAAAGTCTGCCCCAATCACCAATCGTATACTCCTAGGTTCATCATCTACCACTTCATCTAACTCACTCCAGAATTTTTCTTTTTCCACCATCTCACAGCTGACTTGTGGAGCATAGTCACTGATGACATTTATTATCACCCCTTTAACTTCCAGCTTCACGTTCATCACCCTATCAGAAACTCTCTTCACCTCCACTACACTCTTACTGTACTCTTTCTTCAGAATTACCCCTACACCATTTTTCTTTTCATCCACACCATGATAGAACAGTTTAAACCCCCCTCCAATGTTCCACCGGTATGCTGTTGGCTAACAATACCTGTGGCGGCCGTTGGTAACCCGGGCCTCATCCGGTATGAATTTCTGATTCGTGATCCACATATTTGATTTGGCATGTTTTACGCTGGATGCCCTTTCTAACGCAACCCTCCCTATTTATCCGGGCTTGGGACCAGCACTAAGAGTGCACTCGCTTGTTCAATTCAATTCAATTCATTTTTATTTGTATAGCGCTTTTAACAATGAACATTGTCTCAAAGCAGCTTTACACAGATAATGTGGTGATTAAATGTAAATATGTTCTTTGTAAGTAAGTTTGTCCCTGATGAGCAACTGTGGCAAGGAAAAACTCCCCGAGATGGCATAAGGAAGAAACCTTGAGAGGAACCAGACTCAAGAGGGAACCCATCCTCATCTGGGTTGCACCAAATGTCCATTTGAAGCATATATACAAAGTTGCGGGGTGCAGTGATGATGATCAGAAGCAAACTGCACTCCCGAGTCAGTGCAGCAAACCTCCAAAACCAACTACAGTCCAGTCCGTCCTCAAAGCACCCGTTCTACTCCGGAATTACATGGAACCACCCAAGGTGTTGACGAGAGACCGTCCCAAGCTGCACAGAAGTGTGAAGATCCACGGAGGGGAGAGGGGCAGGAACAGTGGGTGGCTGGGTTGCACAAGCTACCAATATATAAGCAATAATCGACAATTGTAGAGTGAAGTTTCTATATTATTGTTCTTATATTAAAGATATTTACTGTTTATCTGTTTGTCTTTTCCGTAGCATTGATGGAGACGCAATTAAGGTGTACGTCCGCGTGCGTCCTTTGACCCAGGGCACCGGGCTGACGACAGACGGAGATCGGAATTTGTGTTTGGCGGTGACCTCAGATCACACTGTGCGTCTGAACTCCAAGCCCGAGCCACGAAACTTCACCTACGATCATGTGGCGGACATGGACACGTCTCAGGTGAGAGGAGAGAAAATTTTAAAGCGAATCATTGAACTGGGTCATAATGATGAGTTCAGTCAGTATAAATGATTTATGTGGAAAGTCTGTGAGAAAGTCAATCATTATCGCAATGTTAGTTTCAAACATTTAATTAATTAAATCGGTTTAATTTGATGTCAATTAGTAGTTTTATTGAATATTATTTAAAATAATAAAAGTAATGATGCTGAATGAGCCTGAAACAAGCTGTTGGATTTGCTTAAAGCAGTATGGGAAAGATTTTTATTTATATATATTTGTAGGTAACCTTTTTTTTTTTTCTTATGCTGTGTGTGTTTATCTGTCCTACAGGAATCTGTGTTCTCGTGTGTGGCTAAAAATATTGTGGAGTCATGCATGAATGGATATAATGGAACCATATTCGCATAGTATGTCTTTTAGACTACAAACACACACACACACACACACACACACACACACACACACTATATATATATATATATATATATATATTATATATGTATATACATCATATTCATAGACCAGGCATAACATTATGAGCACCTGCCTAATATTGTGTTGGTCCCCCTTTTTGCTGCCAAAACAACTTCTTGAACTTCTTCAGCAATTTGTGCTACCGAAACTCGTCTGTTGACCACACGGACCAGCCTTCACCTTCTGCGTGCATCAATTTAGCTTGTCCACCCATAACCCTGTCGTAGATTCAACACTGTTCCTTCCTTGGACCACTTTTAATAGATACTGACCACTGCAGACCAGAAAAAGCCCATTAAAGCTGTAGTTTTGAAGATGCTCTGACCCAGTCGTCTAGCCATCACAATTTATCAAACTCGCTCAAATCCTATTTTTTTTAAAGTCAAAATGTTAAATTGCTGCCTAATACAGGTAGCCCTGACTTACGAAATAGATAGGGACCGGAAAAGTGTTTGTATGTCGATTATTAGTAAGTCGAGAAGACAGAGACTTGGGGGATCTTGGGCCCACCATGCATGCCTGCCAGGTGTTCTTCTTCTTTTCCCTCTGTTTGCGGCGTTGTCAAATTTTAAAAGCCCGCACACATTTTTAAAGTTTTCTGGAATAAATGTAGATTTTCTTAATTTTTAAATTTTTTTTTTTAATTTTTCTGCTTTTTTTTGGGTGGCCATGTTCGTATCTTTGAAAATTCGCAAGTCAGGTGTTTGTAGGTCTGTGGCTGACTGTATATCCCACCCACTAACAGGTGCCATGATGAAGAGATAATCAGTGTTATACATTTCACCGCTCATTATGTTATAATGTCATAATGTTATGCCTGATTAATGTATGTGGTCTATTGACTTTTTTCTGCCTATTAACTTTTTTCTTCTTATGTGATGATGCAGTGGACAGACGGGTTCAGGGAAGACCTTCACCATGCTGGGTGAGTTACACACAGCCACACACTGAGGATCCGTCTTCATGTCAGTGGACAGTGCTGATGAATTCTGTGTGTGTGTGTGTGTGTGTGTGTGTGTGTGTGTGTGTGTGTGTGTGTGTGTGTGTGTGTGTGTGGCTGCATTTGCATTTTAGGTCCGAATGAGCTGACAGATTTCTCTGATGAGCTGCGTGGTGTTATTCCTCGTAGCTTCGAGTATTTATTCTTTCTTATCAGCAGAGAGGTGGAAAAGGTAAGCTTTGTCACTCAAACACACATCAAACACTCAACCTGCACTGTACCTGCAATGCATTGTGGGATTGTAGCAACTAGTTTGGTTTAACACACTGTCACTTATTTGGGTCATGATTACAACGTGCTCACTCTGTTTCTAGGGTTGTCTATAAGTGTGTGTGTGTGTGTGTGTGTGTGTGTGTGTGTGTGCGCGCGTGCACGCGCAGTCTGCAGGAGCAAAGAGCTTCTTGTGTAAATGTTCCTTCATTGAGATCTACAATGAGCAGATCTTTGATCTCCTGGACAGCGCCTCAGCAAGTCTGTTTCTCAGAGAGGACATTAAGAAAGGAGTGTTTGTGGAAGGAGCGGTGGAAAAATATGCAGCTTCAGCCGCAGAGGCTTACCAGGTACAAACACAAACACACACACACACACACACACACACACACACACACACACACACACACACCACGACTGATTATGGGCAGTATGTGTGAATTAGATTTAAACATATTCCACAATTTATTCAATAAAATATAATCATTTGTAATCATTGTTGTCGTACTTGCGCGCGTGTGTAGGTGTTATCTATGGGATGGCGTAACCGGCGTGTAGCATCCACCTCGATGAATCGCGAGTCTTCTCGCTCTCATGCTGTTTTCACCATGACGCTGGAGTCCAAGGAGATGGGACAAGGAGTGGTGAACATAAGAACATCTCAACTCAATCTGGTAGATCTGGCAGGGTCCGAGAGGCAGAAAGACACACACGCAGAAGGATCGCGTCTGAAGGTTTGTGTAACGGATGCCTTAATATAAATACAGCACTGTATAAACTCAAAAGTGTTATGCTTACAGATGTTGTGTACTGGTTGACTTTTGACACCACAGGAGGCAAGCAGCATCAACCGATCTCTGATGTGCCTGGGTCAAGTGATCATGGCTCTGGTGGACGTGTCCAATGGAAGGAGTAGGCATGTCTGTTACCGGGACTCCAAACTCACCTTCCTGCTCAGGGTACGAGGTCAAGGCCATAGTGAATACAGTGTGCTTGTGGAGCTGTGACCTAAACATGGCTCTGTGTGTGTGTGTGTGTGTGTGTGTGTGTGTGTGTGTGTGTGTGGTAGGATTCTCTTGGAGGCAATGCTAAGACGTACATTATTGCTAACGTCCACCCAGGATCCAAATGTTTTGGAGAGTCTCTGTCCACGCTGCAGTTTGCCCAGAGAGCCAAGCTCATCAAAAACAAGGTAAATCAAAACACAATGCTTTAGATGCTCCACCTGTTTGAGGCTCTATGCAGATTTAACCAATGTCTCTATGGTTAGCTGGTAATATCGTTTAACTAAAGTATGGCTGTGACGGGATTTTACACTTTGGCTCTTACTAACTTCTTAAAACCTTTGTTGTCCACCACCTGTGGGTGTTTGTCTATGTACAAACCGAATGCAGCTTGGGATGTCTGTTATGAGGGAGTGAGGTTGTAAATACTTCCTTTCTTTTTGCCTGGGCTGGATTTTATTTCTCCTATCAGGGTGATTATTTGAAGTGGCTCTTCATGTTGGTTGTGGCATTGTCTGCATATATATATATATATATATATATATAAAATATATTTTTTTTGTCTGTCTGCCACCTTTTCTTTTTTCTCGGTTCTTTTTACTTTGAAACCAAAATGCTTCCACACTTCAGATAAAAAATTCGCTTGTATCCACGATTTCTACATCACTCTGTAGAGGCAGCAGAGCTCAAAGGATGATGGGCACATGTTGGTCGAATGGGAGTTTGAGTTCCCACTTCTCTTTGCTCTGTTCCACTGGGCTTAAAAAAAATAGACCTATTATTTCATACTGTCATGTGACCACAATTATATCAAAACAATTTTGCTATCGAGAGACCGAGAAATCGATAATACCGTTACATCCCTAACCAATTTTACCGAGCTAGGCTGGATCGTATCTGCCGATTATACAACCGTGTGATAAACTATGTAAAATAGTAGTGAACTTTACTCTAAAAAAACAAAACTAAAAAAAAAACAAAAAAAGAAACGAAAAATGAAAATGTGCTCAAAGAAATAAATATGATTTATATTTACAACTATTGAGAAAAACAAAACATGAATTTTAATTAAAACCTAAAATAACACTCCATATAAATAAAAAATATCCAAATTAAATAAATAATAAGATCAAATTACTATTTTAAAAAAAAAATTATACAAGGGAAACTAGTCCTGTTAACCCCAAGCAATTCAAATATAACATGGTCCATATCTAGTTCTAGTTCTATTTTAATATTTAAAATGAATACGCCTCAAATTATAATGAAGAAAGCTGGTGTGCATGGTGTCTAGTAAATCGAGCCGGCTCCTCTTGGCATCAAAAAGAATACCCACATACAGCTTGTGGTGTCAGGGATTCACCTCTAGAGGCCGCTCTCGTACTGTATAACGACAGCGGACCTTCTCAGACACGTGGGATGGATTTTTACCTATAGTTTTAGCAATTAACTGTTGATGCTGATTAATCGACAACATCGATGAATCGATCGACCTCTGCTAATGACCATTGCCAGATTTTGATAAATGATGTTTGCTAGATCTCAATTTTCTGGTGTGTGTGTGTGTGTGTGTGTGTGTGTGTGTGTTCCCCCTATAGGCAATGATAAATGAGGACACTCAGGGAAATGTGAAGCAGCTCCAGGCTGAAGTGAAAAAGCTGAAGGAGCAGTTAGCTCTTGCTGTGTCCACTCGTCATAACGTCACTGAGTCTGCACCCGGGGGGCCACAGTTACAAACTGGTACACACACACAAATAAATGTTTTCCCTCAGGAACAAGCATGATATTGTTACAATATCAACAGTATTGTGTGTTTGTGTGTATGTCGTGATGTTTTGCAGTGCCATCTGAAGTCGATGATCCATATAAGATTCGCTTCCTGCAGGCTGTACGACTGTGGAAAAGACGAGAAGATGAGAAGAAGGTCTCTCTCTCTCTCTCTCTCTCTCTCTCTCTCTCTCTCTCTCTCTCTCTCTCTCTCTCTCTCTCTCACACACACACACACACACACACACACACACACACACACACACACACACACACACTAAAAATAATGGTATTAAATTAATTAAATAGTTATAAGTAAATATGTTCTCTTGTTTCTTTATTATATTAAATACTGAATTATTACTGAATTTTTGGAATTATTAAATGAACTTTTTAAAATGATATAAAATAGCACAAATAATAATAGCTATACTATTTTTTTTTTTTTTTTTTTAAATGATAATTATTTTTTCCCCTCAAAGAGTTTAATAATTTTTTTCTGCATGTGTTGAAATAAATATTTTGGGATCCTGTTCAGGTTCTGCAGGAGAAAGTTTCTCGTTTGGAAGAGGCCTGGGCCCAGAAGGAAAAATTCATTCAGTCCAATAGGATGATCTTGAAATTTCGAGATGATCGCATTGCCCATCTGAAGAAGGAGCTGGAGACGGGAGAGCGAGTAGAACCGGCACGGCAGGATCAGATTCTCATCGATCAGCTGCTACAGGAGAT
>MU565024.1:7684724-7702224 GCA_024362625.1 Silurus asotus | reverse complement strand
GAACCAGGATCATGTGTGTGTTTTACAGTTGGAGCTGCTGCAGGAGGATATTGCATATGTCACTGAGGAAATGGAGAAGGTCAGTATTGCATTGGAGGAGAAAACGGCAGAGCTGCAGAGAGCTGAGGGGCTTAATGCTGAGAAGGACACGACCATCAGCAGGCTGCAGGAACAGGTAGTTTTCAAAGGCTAGAACTGAATAGAACCCTGAGCTAGAGACCTGCATGGGACTGATTTTTCAGTCCCGCTCCCGCAAAAATATACAGTGGGGCAAATAAGTATTTGATACACTGCCGATTTTTCAAGTTTTCCTATGGGGAGATCTGTACTAGTCATCGTAGGTACACCTTAACTGTGAGAGAGAATAAAAACAAATCCTGAAAATCACATTGTATGATTTTTTCAATAACTAATTTCCATTTTATTTCATAAAGTAAGTATTTGATTACCTACCAACTAGCAATAATAGTGTGAGGACAGGTGTACTTTATTCAGGTAACTAGTTCAAACAGGTGCAATTAATACAAGTAATGAGTAGAAGATAAGAGGGCTTCTTAAAGACAAACTAACAGGTCTGTAAGAGACAGAATTCTTGCTGGTTGGTTGGTGAAAATCACAGATCTCTCCGTTCCTGTAAGTGGGAAAACCATAAAAAATCGGCAATGTATCAAATACTTATTTCCCCCCACTCTATATTATTTCCTTCCGCCTGCAAAATGTATGTTTTATCCTGCTCCCGCCCGCAACAGCCCGCAGGTAAAATGTATAAGTAGTTTTATTTTCAATGCACTGACTGCTTCTTCCTACTTTTCTGCGTGTTTTTTTTTTTTGGTTCATTTGCTTTCCTTTTCAATATAAAAATGACTTTTCAGAACACAGAACATCAACTGAAATGATATCTTCTAAAAACAGGCCAAGGTTTTCTTGTGTTCCATGTTCCTTTCTTTAATAATTGAGTAATATCTGTAGCACTCAGCAGTTCTCTCTGTCCTGCGTTCAAACCACACGAGAGTTCACTTCCAACCTGGTGCCTGTAAATCATTTTATTTAATTTTAGTTGCCATTGTTGCTTTTGTGCAGTAGATACATAACAGTTTTGGTTCTTACATATTTTAAAGACCATTTGCAACTTTTAGTTTCTTTTAGTTTATTTTAGAGTATATTACCGTCTGCACCTGCATTCACCAATTAATTCTTGTCCTGTGCCGCATTTGTTCGCGTTGTGTCCCACGTTCTCCCTTGGGAGTGCGGGTCTCTACCATGAGCAGAACTGATTTTTCTTAACCTATCGATGTTCTCCACAAGCTTCCTGTTTCACTGCGCTGAGGTTTTCCACTAAAACTGAGCCCTAATAGGTATCACAAGCATAGTGTGTGGTTTATGGGGAATGTTTCCTATAATTGTGTGTATATTTTTGTATAGATGAAGCAGCAGGAGGAGCAGCTCAGTGTGAAGACTGTAAACAGTGGTCATGCTTTTGCTACACCTAAAATGAACCCACAGGTACAGTTATCATTATTTAATTTAATTACTAAATGAGGTGCAGGTTAAACATGGATGGATGGATAGATATAGAAGTTTATAGCTTTGACTCCAGATATGTAGAACAGTTGCATGTGTAATGCATCTGTAATTGTGCCTGTGTGTGTGTGTGTGTGTGTGTGTGTGTGTGTGTGTGTGTAGACACCTCACACTCCACGCAGTTTTAACACAGAGTTGTCTCAGCTGTTGGAGAATCAGGAGAAGGAGCTGGAGAGCCGGCGATCATCCATGATGACAATGGAGGTGCTGTTGGCCGAACTCAATGCCGAGCGCACTGCCAAAAACGATGAGATCCAGAGACTAAAGGTACATGCGCACCATCGAGAAAAATATTCTAGAATATCTAATAGAATCTATTAGATATAATAAAAGTAACATGAATACCGGATTTTTCGGACTATAAGCCGCTACTTTCATACGTTTTGAACCCCGCTGCTTCAACTACAAAGCGGCTAATTTATGAATTTTTCCTGGGTTTTTTCCGGTTTCACAAACTTCAAACCAAAAAACTGAGCGACATAACATTAGACCAATGGAATTTCCGAACGGAAATGAAAAAACGCACCTCACCTGTGTTCTGAGCTGCACGGCATCGGGAGAAAAAACTTTTTTTTAAACGCACGACGATGCCAAGAGATAAACTCCCGAGAGAAATAGTTGTGAAAGGAAGGAGGAAAACAGAGAACAATGACTTACTTGGTAGGCAACAAGCCGTTGTAGCATGTTGAGTCTGGGTGAAGGGAGAGCTCACTAACTCCAGTTGTAACAGAAATCATATAAGCACAGACAGGTTTCCGAAACTCGTGCTTTTTTATTCAAAGAAACTTAGAAATGAGCATCAGAAAATAATAAGGACATAATCCTCGTCTTGAACACACGGAAAAATGCAGTGGCAGGCTATTCCCAAAATACAGCTCTGCTCCTAAAGGAAGCGCAACATATTTCACCCGTTACACCGTGTGTACCGTGTCTTTAATCAAAGCCTGTGTAAAGTTCATAAGAGTAGACACCTGCGGCTTATTTATGTTAACAATAAAAATATTTGTAAAATTCAGTGGGTGTGGCTTATATATGGGTGTGCTTTCAGCTATTTAGCCAATATCACAATCACACATATTTAGTCTATTTACTTCAAGTAAAATTAAACTGATACTAATACATAGAGTAAAATAGGGCTTGACTGAGGCTATGAGTGTGCGGTTGAAATAAAGCAACCACGCAGGAGGATAATTTAGGCATGTTTATTGGGTTAAAAGCCGTAGGCCTTGGGAGTCTTAGAAGATATGGGAAAATAATCAAGGATCAGAATCAGGTGAAGGTATGGGAGAAAAATTATGATTGGGAGAAAGAACAGGGGAGGTAGAAGAATGATCAGTAGGAGACCAGCAGAAAGGATAAGGGGAGGATGGAAGAGTTGGTACAGGTGTGTAAGTGCGTAGATCGCTATAGTCTTCGTTGTCAGTCTGCGTCTCCTAATGACAAATAGCAGGAAGATTAAGTGAGGCCTGTGTGCTCACATCACACGTAAAAGTACGCTGCACAATGCGACGAGGCAGAAAGGGATTGTCTGGAACGGTTGGGGAAGATAGATGCTGAATAAATTGTGCAAATGTGAGGGAGAGGAGTCGAAACTGACTTGATACTGTTTTCGAAGAATGCTCCTAACAGCTGTCCCGTAACGTCTGTGAGATGAAGCGATATAAAGAGAAGTCAACATCAAAAGGAGTAGACAAGACATAACTCACCAATAACTGCAATAAAGAAGTTTTTGCCTGAAAATCCGTTTTTAAGGTCTACTTTATATTATTATTATTATTATTATTATTATTATTATTATTATTATTAAATGTGTAACATTGGGAATCAATTGCAACAAAGAATCCACCCGTGATATGTCCACTCAGAGACGGGTTCTGAGTTCCGACAGCGCGCGCGCGCACGCACGCACGCACGCACGCACGCACACACACACACACACACACACATCGACAATTATGCAAAATGTGAAAAGGTAAACTTGAGGTTATTATCAGAATAATCTGTCCCAAATTACTGTAAAATTATGAATATAAAATAAGATTGGAAAGTATAGCGTGCGCAGTGAAGTGTGTGTGCATGCGTGTGTGTTTATTCCAGGCTCAGCTCAATGAAAAGGAGAATATGCGTTTGGAGATCCAGACCCTACTGGAGCAGTTCTATAACACACAGAACCAACAACCCGAGAACAGTAAAAGCACAATGTGAGACACTCTCAATAACGATTCGAATGTAATATATAGTATAATAAATATGTTTGTGATGCAATGTAATGTGATTAACGTGTGTGTGTGTGTGTGTGTGTGTGTGCGCGCGTGCGTGCATAGAAATCTGAAGGATGTGATCCACCAGTCTGTACTGCAAGAGCTTCGTGAGGAGAGGAGTGCAAAGGTGATAACAATATCCTCAAACCTCATGGATATCAGTGTGTGAAAAATCATCTGACATCTTTGGGTTTTTTTTTCTTTCAGAATACCCTGATGATGCAGCTGGCCGAAACTCAGAAGAGGTAAAAAGAAAAATCTTTCTCACACACACACACACACACACACAAACGCATGGCTGATTAATCTGAGGTCTGTGTTTTTGTCAGTCTACAGCACCAGGAGGTCACTCTGGCCCAGTCTCAGACATGCGTTCAGGAACTGACCTCTGAACTCAGAAACCGCTGTCTGGAGCTGCGAGACCTTAGTGAGAAAGACAACCAGCTCCTGCAGGTGAACTCTGATCACCTTCACTCACTTATTTCCCTATGTAGCCTTTTGCAGGTTACATGACATGTGCTTGCTCACAATAACCATGGAAATGACCTCTGGCCTTTAGCCCTGCAAGCTCCACCTGCTACTGTTCTTGTAGTGTACTAACCTGGACCCTTAAGAACTAACCTGGACCCTTAAGAGGAAATGGGTTTCACTTATCCCATGAAATTTTACAATTATGAGAATGCAGCCTAATCACGTGGTTCTGTAACACGTGTGTTTAAATGTGTCCCGCTTTTTTTGCCACGAAAGGAAGTGGAGGTGTTGAGGAAGCAGGTGGATCACCTGGCCGAGGAGAACGGCAAACTGCTGGGCCACCAGAACCACAGGCAGAAGATTGAATACATGGTCAAGCTGAAGAAGGAGATCACCAAACTCCAGGAGGTCAGAGTTCACCCATACATCATTTTTATTTGCCTATCCATTATTGTTTTCAGCCATGTTATTCTGGAGAGAGATGTATAGATAAATGCATTTATCATTATTATATTTAACGTAAGGTTTTGATACGGTTTGGTCTTTTTTTTTAAGCCCAGTTGTCGAGTCTAAATCAGTTTTTCACTTATCCCAGTTAACTACATTAAAGATGATGGAATTGCTTTTGATTTGATTCTTACTAGAAAGTGAGTCGATTCTGAATCAAATTCAGATTACATTTTTCTTGAGTGAGTTCTCAGAGAAGTGCACTGAGACGGAGAACATGGTGCCAGGGTAACATTTGTATGTAATAGATTAATGTGTATTGTGTATGTAATATGTGATCTGCTTAACAATCTAGTGTGTGTGTGTGTGTGTGTGTGTGTGTGTGTTTTTCAGGAGAACGAGAAACTCCGGCAGAAGAGCACGTCCTGAACATTCTTACAATGTATACATCAACAATATAAACGCATATCATGCTGGACATCTCAGGAGCTTTCAGACATGGTGCCTAGGAATTGACCAGGACAGAATCACACACCTCTTGAGTGGATAATTTGGCATTAACCCATGAAATGTGCTGTAGCAGGAACATGCCGACTCCGGCCTTCACTCTTCATTAGCTTCATGTTCACTGTAATTAGTAATTATTAATATAAAGTGTACATAATGTTTATTTTTCCACACATGCAGGAGATAATTTTTTTGACTCGTAGAGAAACAAATGATCTGTGAAGCAGCTTACTTGCTGGTCTGCTGGACTCAACAATGAAACATCTTATTTTCATGCGATTTCATAAGATTTTTAAAAGTGAAATATGAAATAATTGTATCTTTTATATTTCCTGCGTTTCCAGCCATTCCTGTAATTTTTATCTTCTACTTAATTTTTCTTTTTTTTTTTTTTTTAATAAAACGTTCTTATTTTTCATCTCACTTTCCTTTTTGTCCTAAATGTCCTGTATCGGTGTAGTATGTTTAATCTGGTTTGTTTGTGTGAACACTTGTAGAAATTATATGTAGTTCATATTTTTTCATGATTTCATGATATAAATAAATAAAAACGTTGTATAATGTTGTAGTTTGTCACCTTAGTTTTGAAAATTGGAAATTAGATTCAAACCTTTTGATTATTTACAAGTTGGAGCAGTAAACTTTCAATATGTAGCACTAGGGTTCTGGAGGAACGTTGTCTCATTTCACTGTGTACTGCGTCAACTATATATGGTAGAAATTATGATTAATGCTTCTTGACTTGAAAACCAGTAAATAAATGCCTCAGTAAATGTATACTTTTAAGCTTTCATGTCTGATTAGATTTATTGATTGAGTTTAGATTATTTATTATAGGTTGCCTTATGTTTTTTAGATGGATGTTTCTGTATATTCTTTAGTTGCCCACTGATTTTGGACATAATCATTCAATAGCAAAAAAAAAGAAACCCAGCATGATAAATATTTGACCAAATGCATGTAATCATTTAAAAGTACATTTGTTTATGGGTCATTATTGAGTAAATTATGAGACAAGAAATAAAGGAAATATATATTTAAAAAAAATTCATACTATAATAATACTTTTAAAATAAATGTTCATGTTTATAAGGAATGGTATGTGTGTATATATATATATATATATATAATATGTTAGGTTAGAACAAATGAGAGAACCTGTTTTAAGAAATGTTATCTATATCATTACTTAAGTGTTAAGAAAATGTATGATAAAAATAAATATATATTTATTTTTTATATTTAACTTTTTAAAGTAATAAAGGAGCACTGCCTTAGAGAGGATTTGTTTTTAAACATTTATGTATTTGCCCGGCTCCAAAGTATTTAAAAACAAAAAATTAATGAAAATAATGTATAAAATGTATTAAAATGTTTGTGATTATATTTACTCACGTAGCGCTGCGAAACGTCAACGCGTCCATTACGTTAGTGACGTCACCGCGGCGCGGGAACAGTGAGGTTAGGGGAGAGAGAGAGAGAAGGAAGCTAAAGTTTGTCGGATATAACTGTTAAATAAAGTAAGTTATTTTCCTCTGTAGAAGTGACTATGGTGTGTGTGTGTGTGTTGACGGTATGAACGCACACTTTTGTCTCAGGTGTGTTCAGGTATGAAGCAGGCGGTCACGGCGGAACAGATCGCGCAGTGGTTCACTCTCGGGACTCAGTTTGCTAATGTCCGAATCACTGAGGAAAAGGAAAAAGAGAATTCAAAAAACCACGAGGAGCAGCAGAAGGAGACGAGGTGACATATCACTTTATAACTTTGTATTCACTTTTCTGGGTGTGGCTGCGTGAACACTTCATATTACACAACACGTGCTAGCAGCGGTGCTAGCGGTTTCAGGCTTCAGTTCAGTCTAGGCATCCGCAGTGTAATTAGCCACCTGAACATGAGCGCGATGTTTTTTCTTTTTAAAACTAATGATCCATTGTTGAGTAACTGCCCTGACTGAGAATACAACAGAATTTATTATTATTATTATTTTAGGATTTAAGGGCGTGGCGGAATGTCACTTAGCGTCCAAGGCTAATTTAAGATATCTTTAATTGGCTTGCTTAATGGCCTAGTCATTCGGCTTGGCGCATGCGCAGTGAGTGATTTGTGCGTTTTCGCAGTTTCTCATTTGCCGAATCAACCAGTAAACCATGTTTTTAGAAGTCAACAGATTAATCGGTTTATCGGCTCTTGTCATTTGATTGCTGGAACTATCGGAAAAATCCCATACCATTTCCGTCTTTCGTCCGTTGCTGGAGCGGGTGAGAAGGTCCGCTGTTACCAGGAGAGCGACCTCTAGAGGAGAATCAGTGATGCTTCGTGCTGTTTTTTTGTTTTGTTTTGTTTTTTTAAACACACGTGTTCACACTAATATTTTAATTATAAACTTTAGTTATACTTATATTATAAACTTATATTTATTATCGATTAATATATTCCTATTTATTTTATTTAGCACGTTTTCATGGTCAGTACTTTTTATTTTTGTATTAAAGTTTAAGTTTATTTTACTTGGAGTGTTGTGTTATATTTTGTTTTTTGATCTAGTATCTATTAAAACAAATATATTGTTTGATTAATCTGTTATTGGCAAATACGATCCAACGTAGGTATCAGTAAAATCCACTATCAGTTAACCTCTACTTCTGTTATCTACATTTAAACTTTTAATTAGAAAAAATGTTTGGTTTTAGGTGTGAAACAGCAGCTTTAATTCTTAAATAAATTCTTAAATATTGATAAATAAATACATTTAAAATTAAAATGTCTTGTATTAATAGGCCAGGTATTGCATCATTTAATTGTAACACTTTTTTATTTTTAATAAATGTAATCTATTAAAAAAACATTAATACATAATTTTTAAATGTAGAAAATGAAAATGAGAGAAATTTAGAACAAAAATTTAAAACTGTGTTTTGGTTTAGTCCTGGCCCTGGAAGCCCTGAGAAGGATGGATCAGTCGGAGGAGTCAGGAGAAAGAGGAATCCTGGTGTTCTCATTGGTGAGACGTGGTTTTATACACAAATCAGTAATGGTTGTGTAACAGAAAATCATGCTGTCTCATAATATATCGTTTGTGATCATGTGCAAGACAATGGTTTGTGCTGTGTACTTAATGTGACATGTGGTTTTGTGGTCAATATTAGACACTGGGGTTAGTCCTTCTCCTCCTCTCACAGCCATTGAGTATCCAACACTCCCTATCACCAGGAACAGGCTGGAGGTGTGTGTATTGATATATGTGAACACACACACACATATGCAATCTTAGGCACTGATTTTTTTTTTTTTTTTTTTTAAAGGGTTCTGCAAATTAGAGTGTACAATACAGAGAAAATGCAAAAAAATTATCAACAGCAATACATTTATAATGATAACTGTACATTCTGTGCACCTATTTTGTGTGTGTGTGTGTGTAGCTGATCTCTTTGATCGAGAGTAACTCTGTGGTGATTATACAAGGAGCAACGGGCAGTGGCAAGACTACCCAACTGCCTCAGTTCCTTCTGGATTACTACATGGAGAAGGGCGCCACCTGCAACATAGTGGTCACACAGCCACGCAAGATCGGAGCCAGCAGCATTGCACGCTGGGTCGCCCAACAGCGCAAGTGTATGCTTGGCAGCCTAGTGGGGTATCAGGTACGCATAGGTGCAAGAAAAGGTATTAGAGGAGGTAGTACTAGATGAGGTGAGTGAGTGCATGAGAGAGAGAGAGAGAGAGAGCGCGAGCGAGAGAGAGAGGAAAAAGTATAGAAATGATTAAAAAAAACGATAAAATAAAGAAAAGCTGAGTTTACAAGTAAGCTGATAATATATATATATCATGTCACATTTTTTCTTTTATTCTTCCCTGGTTTCTTCTCATTATACCTTATTCTTGCATGTGTGTGTGTGTGTAGGTGGGGTTGGAGAAAATGGCTACAGAACACACTCGGCTGATTTACATGACTACTGGAGTGCTGCTACAGAAACTGGTGTCAGTCAAGAGCCTCATCGAGTTCACACACATTTTTATAGATGAGGTATCACACACACACACACACAAACACACAAACACACACACACAGTAGTTATGATGGAGTGTGTTGTATGTGCTTCAGGTCCATGAACGGACAAATGAGCTGGACTTTCTTTTGCTTGTGGTCAGAAAACTGCTGCATTCCAACTCACGATTCATTAAGGTACAACACGCACACACTTCTACACCTTGACTGTGTCCAACCTGCAGGTGACCATCTGTCTCTCTCTCTCTCTCTCGCTCTCGCTCTCGCTCTCGCGCGCTCTCTCGCGTGCGCTCTCTCTCTCTTTCCTACAGGTGATCTTGATGTCAGCTACAATTAATTGTGCAGAGTTTGCAGAATACTTTGGTACTCCGATCAGGAACCAGATAAACCCGGCGTACGTGTTTGAGGTGAAGGGAGCGCCGTATACAGTTGATGAGTTTTACCTGGATGACCTCAAAGCCATCCTGCCCTTCAGAGTGAGTGGTGCAAGTGAGCAGGTGGTCTAGGCGAGTGCCTCGGATAGTTCAGTGCTCCGTATGGTGTAATGTCAGAACACATTAACCCTTTCTACATCATCACACCTCTAGTGTCTGTGCACAAGTGTTGACATAATGACTCAGATTGTTGCTGTAGTGCTTCATGGTGTTTGTGTGTGTTTCAGTTGGACATTTCCCTCCCTGATGAGCCCTACATTACAATGGAGATGTATAATGTTGCAGTGAGCCTCATCCAAAACTTTGATGAGATGGAGACTAAAGAACAATGGTCACATTTCATATAGACCTACAACTCAGTTCAATTCCCTTTTCATAACTTTTACAGTTAGTGTTTGGCAGGTGCCCCAACTGAGAAGCTGAAATCTGCATGTGTGTGTTGGACAGTCATTTGGAGCTGGATGACTGTGCGGATCTCCCAGAGAGAGGCAGCGTTTTGGTGTTTCTGCCTGGACTTGCTGAGATTCAGTACATGCAGGATGCTCTCGCTAAACTTGTCCGCAAAAGGTCAGCAGGTCAAATGTAGTCCATCTTTGATTCCTTACATTTCATAGTAATTTAGG
This sequence comes from Silurus asotus, assembly GCA_024362625.1. Taxonomy (NCBI): domain Eukaryota; kingdom Metazoa; phylum Chordata; class Actinopteri; order Siluriformes; family Siluridae; genus Silurus; species Silurus asotus. Next base: position 7,691,893 of record MU565024.1, on the reverse strand, counting down.
CATCCAGAGTCTTTTTTTGTCCACACACAACTCATCTAGAATTTTCTTTTTTTTTTTCTTACCTTCTTTCTTTTAATTAACACCATATGCAGATTTTCCACTAGAATGATTGTTAAAGTCTACATTATTACCATTCTCGCATTTGATTATTTTCCATTTTTGAATTAAGTCTGACTGTGTGCCTATCAGGTTGCAGGTTTACCCTCTCCACTCCAGTGTGACCCTAGAGGAGCAGAACGGGGTCTTTTTGGTACCTGCACCTGGATATAGGAAGGTAACATGCACATGGGCTTGCTCTTTCTCTCTCTTCATTTTTGTGTAGTAGTTGCTTAACTAAACTGCCCTGTTTGTGTGTGTAATGTTTTTCAGATTATCCTGTCCACCAACATTGCAGAAAGTTCAGTTACAGTGCCTGATGTCAAATATGGTGTGTGTATGTAGTAAATATTTTATGACTGAGAAGGTGAACAGAAATGAAATGAAATGCGAATTATGACATGCCTACAAATTGAAGTGTTTGTGTGTGGGACAGTGATTGACTTCTGCTTGGTACGTCAACGGATATGTGACAAAGAAACAAACTACCAGTCTCTCCATCTCACCTGGGCATCCAAGACCAACTGTAACCAGCGGAGAGGTGAAAAAAAAATCATTATTACATTGTATCTCATGCGTGAACATTTATTAGGATCATCATCAGGATGACTCGCATACATCTCTCTCACCTCACTCAGGTCGAGCGGGTCGCGTGTCCAAAGGTTTTTGCTATCGCTTGGTCACTAAAACTTTCTGGAAGAGCAGCATTCCAGAACACACCATTCCTGAGATGCTGGTGAGTATTTGTATTACTACCTGTATGAGTGAGTTGAGTATTTTCAGTATTGCACTGACACTGTGTGTGTGGGTGTGTGTGTACAGCGTGCCCCTTTATCCAGTACAGTGTTAAAGGTGAAGTTGTTGGACATGGGCGATCCGTGCTCTATGCTCTCTACAGCTCTCACACCTCCAAAACTGGATGACATTGAGAGGACCATCCTACAACTTAAAGAGGTCAGGGGTCAATAGTCACCTTCATACACCTTAACCAGTCTGTCTCAAAAAACTATAACATTTAGAGTGTTTCATGAACTGGGTATTAACATCTAGAGCATGAAATTGGCTTTTCTTTGTCTTCTTCATGGTTTATTAAGGTGTACCGAGTTTCCTGAAACAGGAAACGTAATATAAAATGGATGTTATGGCACAATATCTATATTCTATACCCGACCCTGAAATGTGTGTTTGTGTGTAAGTAGATGGGTGCGCTCTCAGTGTGTAGCAGCACTATGAAGCGGTTTGATGGTAATTTAACATTTCTGGGTCGGGTTCTTGCTCACCTCCCTGTGGATCTGCACTTCGGGAAGCTCCTTGTCCTCGGACATGTTTTCGGCTGCTTGGAGGAGTGCCTAATCATCGGTAATGCCTTGTGTGTTTGTGTTTTGTTTTTCTTTTTATATAATACATTTCAAGGTGAACTGTAATTCTTGTCATTCAAGATGATATAAAAAAATTAACTTGCACAAATGAAGCGTTATACATCTTAAACATGTCCCTCAAACTTCATCTTCAGACAAAAGACATCTTAATTTTTACTTTTTTTATTTTATAAAAAAACATTGTAATTGTATTTATATATATTTTTTATTATTTATTTATTTTAAAAATATATTATTTACAACCCTGAAAAATATTTAATTATCCTTCATCAGTCATCACTCACCAATCATTCACCACTATTAGGAAACATAAAAATTAAAATGTATTACTATTTAATATCATATAAAAAATAATTACATATAAATATATTGGATACATTATAAGGGCTGTTAAAAAAAAGCTTTAAGAGAAAACTTTACCGCTTTACAAGTTACTGCTTTACCACAGCGATGTAGTTGGTCTAAACATGAATTCTCTGTCCCCTCTCAGCTGCCTCTCTGTCGTTGAAGAGTTTTTTTGCAATGCCATCTCTGCAGAAGCTTCCCGGTTACCGGTGAGTTTAACCTTTTTTATATTCTTGTATATCTCTCAAAATGTATTGGTGTTTTGTATCTAATCCTGCTTGTTGCGTTGTGTATGTGTGCGATCTCTCAGGAGTAAGCTGTCATTTGCACAAGGAGTACCCAGCGACCCCATTGCCTTTGTTTATGCTTTTAAGGTACGAATTATTTATATTGAGTGTATTTATTAACTTTTGATTTGTGTGCACAGAGCATGAGTCCCAAATATGCATAAAAAAAAGAATTTGAAATTCAGCCTCATCCCAATTCTTTGTCCAAGTCCACATTCTTTGTCCAAGTCCCAATACACATCTAGAATTTCAGCTTTATCTCAGCAGCCATTTTGGGCTTTGCTGTCATGCTTTTTGCCAGTATTTCGCTGTATCCATGTATATATCCTATGCACTTTTAGATTTCATCTGCTGTGTGTGATTGTGTGTGTACGTGTGTGTTTTAGGCCTGGAACACAACCAGAGCCAAAGGAGAACTTCGACGACCAAAAGTGGGTTTGTGTACTCTGTAAAAATATCTAAGGTGCAAGATGTATGGAAATACACTGATCAGGCATAACATTATGAGCACCTGCTTAAAGTTTAGTTGGTTCCCTTTTTGCTGCCAAAACAGTTCTGATTCGTTGAGCATTAACAGCTTTAACTTATTCAGCATTTTGAGCTACAGGAGCTCGTCTGTTGGATCGGATCACATGGACCAGTCTTCACTCCCCACGTGCATCAGTGAGCCGCAGCCATCCATGACCCTGTCGCTGGTTCACCAATAATCCTTCCTTGGACCACTTGAAAGATATTGTCCACTGCAGAATGGGAACATTTCTCAAGAACTGCAGTTTTGGAGATGCTCTGACCCATTCGTCTAGCCATCACGATTTGGCCCCTCTGATCAAATTTTTATACTTGCCCTTTTCTCTGCTTCTAACACGTCAAATTTAGGAAAAAAATACATAAGGATATGTATATAAGGACAAAGAGATAATCGTTGTTATTTACTTTACCGAATCATAATGTTATAATGTCATAATCTTTTGCCTGATTGGTGTACACAATTTATGGTAAAACTGAATAGAAATTGAGCAGGCATGCTGATTAAAAACAGGAAGTGTTGATCGAATATAGAAAGTGGGGAAACATACACATCAGAGGAAGCTTTTTTTTACTGAATTCTATTGTGAAATCACAGATACTGTGTATATATAATGCAGTTAATTTGGAGTTAGTATATAAGGTTTTGTTTTGTTGTGTGTGTGTGTTTTTTTTTTTTTAGGATGAGCTGGATTGGGGCAAAGAGAACTGCATTCAGATTAAACGGATACGAGAGGTTACCAGTCTCTCACGCATACAATGCAAATATTCACAACGCTTCACTTTTACCACATTTTATGTTACAGCCGTATTCCAAAATGGAATGTATTTATTACTTTCCTCAAACTTCTACAAGCAAAACCCCCATAATGACAATGTGAATAAGAAGTTTGTTTGAAATCTTTGCAAATGTTTTAAAAAATAACAAAATAAGAAAATCACATGCACAAGTATTCACAGTCTACGCCATTACACTCAAAATTGAGCACAGGTACATCCTGTTTCCACTGATCATCCTTGAGATGTTTCTGCAAAATTGAATAGAGTCCACCTGTGGTGAATTCAGTTAATTGGACATGATTTGAAAGGCACACACCTGTCTATACGAGGTCCCACAGTGAACAGTTTAATCAGGATCTGTGGAAGGGTACAGAATAATTTCTGCAGATTTGAAGGTCCCAGTGACCACAATGGCCTTCACCTAACTTCAGGTGACCAAGAACCCGATGGTTACTCTAAAAGAGCTTCAGTGTTTCTCTGTGCGGAGAGAAGAACCTCCCAGAAAAACAACCATCTCTGCAGCACTCCACAATCAGCCCTGTATGGTTAAGTGGACAGACGGAAGCCACTCCTCCGTAAAAGGCACATGACAGCCCACCTGGTGTTTCCCGAAAGGCACCTAAAAGACTCTCAGATGCTGAGAAACAAAGCTTGAACTCTTTGGCCTGAATGCCAAGCATCATGTCTGGAGGAAACCAGGCACCGCTCATCACTTGGCCAATACTATTTATGTTTTTCAGCAGGAGTAACTGGGAGACTAGTCAGGATCTAGGGAAAGATGAATGCAGCAATGTACAGAGACCTCTTTGGCAAAAACCTGCTACAGAACACTCTGGACCTCAGACTGGGGCGATGGTTCGGTTTCTAAAAGGACAGCAGCCTGAAGCACACAGCCAAGATAACAAAGAAGTGACTATAAGATGACTCTGTGAATGTCCTTGAGTGGCCAAGCCAGAACCCAGACTTAAACCCGATTTGAACATTTCTGGAGAAATCTAAAAATGGCTGTGCACCAACACTCCCCATTTAACCTGATGGTGCTTGAAAGGTTCTACAAAGAAGAATGGGAGAAACTGCCCAAAAACAAATGTGCCATGTTTGCAGCATCATACTCCAAAAGACTTGAGGCAGTAATTGTGCCAAATGTGCTTCAACAAATATTAAGCAAAGGCTGTAAATACTTATGTACATGTGATTTATTTTCATTTATTTTCCGTTTGAAATCTTTGCTAATTTATATATATAAAAAAAAACCCACACTTCTTTCATGTTGTCATTAGGGGGTATTGTTTGTAGAAATTTTAGGAAAATAATGAATTTAATGAATTTTGAAAAAAGGCTGTAACAAAAACCATGGAAAAATGTGAAACACTGTAAATACTTTCATCTACACTGTAGATACATATAAACACATTCATATACCTTTTTACAAACACTTGACGCAGAGCCCTATCGTTTCTGGTGTGTGTGTGTGTGTGTGTTACAGGTGGCTGAGTTGTTTGAGGATCTGAAGAAACGAGCGTCTCAGTTCAACATGCACATCAATGAAAAATCTTCTCCCACAGACTACACCAGCTTACACACACAGAAATTCATACTGCAGGTAACTTACAACTATACACATGCATACATGGCAATAAAAAAAGGCCAAGACATTAAATTATACATTGTTTTTTTTTTATTATTATTATTATTATTTTTTTGCACAAGCTATCAAAATAAAAGCAATAATATATTTTGTAGAGTTCAAAATCACTCCCATCACCATGACGACAAAGTTGAGAGGAAATAAATATTTAGGAGTAATTTCAGTCTGTGTTTTAGGTGGCCATCGCGGGAGCATTTTATCCAAATTACTTCCTCCAGGGAACAATAGACGAGGAGCTTGCCTCCAAGGACCTCCATGGAAATGACCCCAGGACCACCATACTGGTATTCAGGCAGCTTTCATTCATCTGGGATAATGATAATGATAATAAAAATTACTAATGATTATATTTTTTCTCAGGTGCGTAATCTCCCTCCATATGCGTTCCTCTACTATAAACAGCTCCAATCTCTCTTCAGACAATGCGGTCAGGTCAAATCCATCAACTTTGACTGCTCCCGGTACATAATTTTGTCTGTGGGTGCGTGCATGTGTATGCGATGAACATTGATATGGTATAAGTAATTTGTGTATGTGTTGGATCAGGGCCTATGTAGAGTTCTACCGCTCGTCATTACGATGTTCTGGCGTTCTTCCAGAGGTCTCTCTGTCTCTGCTCCTCGCTCAGCAAAGGCTTCCTCTATATCTTTACATTCACCCTGCTGAAGAGGTGGAGATTCAGGCGGGGGGGCAGAGTATCTCACAACTCAGACACACGCGGTACACACACACACACACACACACACACACACTTGGCAAAGAAGCAGCAATATCAAATGACCATCTCTGACTGTACTAATGTCTTTTTATTTCTGTCACTGTCTGTATTTCTCATTTGTGTCTTCTGTCTCTCACTCTTTTGTCTCTTTCTATCTCAGAGTGAATGTGGATTTTCAGAATCAGTCTGTGAGCCCAGTCGGAGCTCTGAGCAGCTCCATTGAGCCGGAAAAACTTCCGTCTAACAAGGTCTTCATCGTCAATATCACAGAGGTATCCAGTCTCCATTTTTCATTCAAAAACTATTTTAAAATGAACTTTTATTTTATTTATTTGTTTATTTAATAGTAGCATTTCAGGTGTCTGTATGTGGGTATGCTAACAAAATTAAAATTTTTGGTGGTCTAGAACAGTGGTCCCAAACTTCCTGGCCGTGGGCCAATTGGTACTGGGCCGCACAGAAAGAATACATAACTTTACATTATTTCCATTTTATTTATTATCTGATTCTGAACGATGTTTTTATTTTGGAAGATTACCGGATTCTCTCTGCCACATCTGTCTATGACTCACTCTTGATGCATGTGAAGATGCCTCGGTCACATGTCTTACCTACACCTGCTCCCTTCTTAAAGTGGCTGCTCCGGCCGCTAACTTGAAACCCCCAAGTTAGCAAAATGAACAAAAAACAACACATTGGATTCACATTTATTATTATTATATTTAGAAAATACCGTTTTTTTTATGCCGGTTTTATCATATTTTGTTGTATTTGTCCGCTACACCTTAAAGGCTGGTCTGAGAAAATATTGTCCGACATTAATACAGTATGTGGTGCAAAAAAGGTTGGGGACCACTGGTCTAGAACACTGGTTCCCAACCTGAAGGTCATGACCGCCACTAGGGTTTGCTAGAGATTTTCGAGGGGTCACCAAGGGCACGCTTGATTATTATTATAATGAATTGTTTTATTAAATCATTTTTTTTTTAATGCAAACAAGGACTTATTCGGACAGTTATCTTGAATTTGGTTTCATTGAAGCAATGGACAAAGATGAGCATTGAATGTGTATCCAATCTCTAGCCGTACATACAGGCTCAGACTTCACATTTAATAGACTTTAACAATTAAATAAGGGCTTAATTCAATCTGGAATGCAAGAAAAGGCATAAAAAAAGAAAAAAAAATATTATTATGCAATGGTTATTGTTGTTTTCACTGAGTTATGTTTTTAGTTGTTAGAATGTGAAACAAAAATACAATAGTATGAGTATTTGTAAGTTGCACCTAATTGTTAACATTCTGCATTTTTTTTTATTATAAAATGTATACAACTGACTGTCACATTAAATGAAAAATGTCTGCTAGTGCGTTTGAAGGGGGGGGGGGGG